>UCOM01001945.1:0-32839 GCA_900474385.1 Ormyrus pomaceus
ATCAAGGAGCGCGGTCGCGCTCCGAAGGCAAGTATGGGTACTGAAGCCTGAGCCGACCGTGCTATTTATACTTTGATATTGGTTAGCGAGATTTACTATATGCAACACGAGGCAAAAGTAGATTTTTTCCTTGGGTGATGATACTGCCCTTACGAGAATATTTTTCCTTCGGGTAATTACTGCCCTCGCTTCGCTCGGGCAGTGAACGCACCCTCGCGATAAATATTGTCGTTCGGGCAGTAAACTGACCCCCGGGAAAAAATCTACTTTTGCCCCTTGTTGCATAATATATTATTATTCCATACCCGACCGAAAAACCCACTTTTTGCCCCTGATAAGCGGGGCAAAAGTGGCATATTTTTCCCGCGAACTAGTTTGGCAGGGAAAAAGTAAAATTAGCGGGAAAAATGAAAAATTAGCGGGAAAAATGAAAATTTAGCGGGAAAAATGAAAAATTAGCGGAAAAAATGTAAAATTAGCGGGAAAAAAGTAAAAATTTTTAAATTTCAAAAAATTAAAAAAAAATATCTAACAGAATGCGAAGTTGCTTGGACCCCGCTTTTCAGGACCAAAAAGTGGCAAAAAAAAAAAAATAATAAATAATAATAAGAGAAGCATAGCTGACAATTTCAACTTAGTATCCTGTCGTAAAAACGTTAGCTCGCGACGCGATTGTAGGGAAAATAAAAATTACTTTATTTTCAATCTGCCGGTGTGAAGACTATTATTAACCAAATATCTAGAAAAAATTCAACGGCATTCCCGAATACTTCTAGATACATACTGTGTAGGCACAATTTGATTAAACATTTTATTAAACTAAAAAAAAAAAAAATTAAAACAAAAAACTAACTTTTAATACAGAAAATTTTTTCTTTCATCGACAAAAGTCTGTTAGGAACTTTCGAAATTGTTAAATATTTATCTGCGGTGGTCTGCGTGCAAACCGCGTCTCTCTAAATGCCATAGATAAAAGGTTATAAATAAATTTGTAAGCGCGAGTCGAGCAAGCTCAAAGACGATTCTTGTCGCGGCTTGCTATAGTGCTCCCTACGCGG
Source organism: Ormyrus pomaceus (assembly GCA_900474385.1). Classification (NCBI taxonomy): domain Eukaryota; kingdom Metazoa; phylum Arthropoda; class Insecta; order Hymenoptera; family Ormyridae; genus Ormyrus; species Ormyrus pomaceus. The sequence continues at coordinate 1,059 of UCOM01001945.1, forward strand.
GGAGAATTTTTGCTTAAAAATTACCCAGTAAAATAGGCTAATCGCAGGACAATGCGATTTTCTGCATAATATTTAGCCACTTATAGAATAATATTTACTCTAATTGTCGAGAACGGCTTGGACAAATGGTCTAAAATTTTAACAGATTATGTGTGATACATAAAGGAATGGTAATCAATGTTTAAAAAGTAATTCTTATATCTGAGAAGCCTCCTTAAGGTAATTCACTCAGTCCAGTGGTATTCAAGTTCCTCCGCACGGTCCTATGAAGCAGCAAACTGCGTTCACCTACTAGTGCTCAAAGAATATTCGCTAAAATATTCCCAAAAAATTCAGAGAGCTTCTTCAATTCTTCTAGATTCCTAATATTATTGTTAAAAGAAAAAAAGTGCTTTTGTTTATCCAGAAAAAATTGTAAACTAAAAACAAAAACTTTGAAAGACAAAAGTCTGTTATGAATTTTCGAAATTCCAAATTTTTTTGGTGCATCATTATTTGTTTACGTTTTATGAATGTGTGTTTAAAATTTTAGACCTTAATATTATATGTATAAAAAAAATTTAGAAAGCAATCTTGTGAAATAAAATCGCGCCGCGGTTCCAATTTCGGACGCTTTATTTTACGTTTTGGTTAATAACTTTTAATTAAGCATCGCAAGCTATATTGAGCAAAATGGCATCTTAAACTTAATATTCTAAAGTTTAACATACTAGTTTTTTAAAAATCCAGCAAAAGAACTCGTCATGCAGTTAGTGAAAATGTCATTTTCGAAGCGTGTCCCCCATATACTGCTGTGTTAAAAACTTAAAGTTTGGACTGTAATATCTTAAAAACAAGCATTGCTTACTACCCAGAAAAATATAAAGGTATCCGTTAAATTGTCAACTATAACATATTTAAAAACCAAAAGCCTAGCAATACATAGCATTTTTGAGTGAACTACCTTAAGTGCATAATAATTGATATAACTGGTTACTATTGTCTTTTTAATTAATTCTCAAAATTATATTTTTTTAATCAATAAATATATCTAAAACCGGTTAGTTATATCCAAATCATTAATAATAATATACAAATTAAATATGAATATAATATGCAATCAATTGCACTCGATATATTAATTAGAAATAAATTGTGTCTTACGTGCATTGAAAAATAATTTATTGTTTTAGCAGTTCTTTAAAATCATCTATAGTACTGATGTACAGTTTTAAATAGGAGAGGATAATCTCAAATCAAATAAAAATTGTCAAATATGCGACGCTGCTTCCCTCTAAAAGATATAAAAGAGATGAAGCTCCAAACTGAAATTCAGTGACAGTAGAACAATTGTGGTAGGATAAGATAGTTGCTCATTACTTGTAAGTTGCATTACTTGTATTTTATAAATAAACAAATTCTCATCTACTTCATATAAGTAATTAAGTTTCATGTGACGGAGTTTTAAATAAAAATTTTTAAGCTTTAATAAAAAAATATAAAACTTATTTCTAATATACGTGTATAAAGTGTTATAAATAACATATTTTGATAATAGTTTTTTAATTTATCACTTGGTAATTTAATAATATTTTGTGTAATTCAAGTGTAAGTAATTGCTTGATCAACGTTTTAATTTAATTTTGTTTCTCATATTTATTAAAAGCGTCTGCGTGTGTTAAAGGACAATAAAATATTAAAATAAAATGATTTCATACAGCTTAGATAATACTGGTAATTTTTTGATTTTTTTGAAAACCCAAGCACGCGAAAAATAAAGTGGCCTGTGCAATATACTAAACTATTATACGCGTATGAATTTTGATCTGCTAAGCACGAATGTGAACTCAGTTTTGGTCCATCTCAGTGGGATTTTCAGATAACTTGATTTTTAAGAATTTGAAAGATACACCTTGTTTTAAAGTAAAAAAATAACATTTTAGTGATTTAATCCATGACTTTGTATAGTATCTGCCGCGACCTTTACTTTCTTTTTTCCTTTTTTTTCTTTTGGATGTATTAATTTAAAGTATAAAATTTGACTGTAACGAATACGCAAATGTCCGAATGTGAATTTTATGAACGCGGTGCGCGCATTTTACTTAAAAACCTAAAAGATACACATAAATTCATAAAGATTGTTGAAAAATATTTGTTAATAAATCCTTATAACAGAAATTGGATCTTTTTAGAAACTGATATTTTTATGGGATTTATTGGAGTATAGATATAATATAAAGGCGAATATTGAAAAAATATCAGCGCCTTCGACTTCGACTCGTGCAGAACACCTCACCCTCGTTAGAAATAGCTTACTTTCTCCCTTTGTTGCACAATTTAGTACGATTTTATTGAACGATACCCAAGCCTTTTTTCAAAATTTACAAGATTCTAATTTTTGGGTGAATTTATTTTAAATAATTTTTATTAAAATTCATTCATTTTTATTAATTTTTATTTGTAAGAAATTTGTGTTTGAAACAAGATTAAACATTCAATTACTTATAATATATTACCTTTTCAGCTGAAAAAAATGAATAACGAAGACTTTCGTGATTTTGGAAAAGAGACAATAGAATACATTATTAATTATCGTAAAAACGTTCGCGACAGAGACGTAATTCCGAGCGTGGAGCCTGGTTACCTCTTTGACCGCTTGCCAAAGGAAGCTCCTGAAAAGGCCGATTCTTGGCGACAAGTTTTAGAAGATGTGGAAAAACACATCATGCCTGGTGTAAGTTTTTCTATTTTTTCTGCTAATATTTAATCGAAATTATTGTACAATGTTTTCATCTGCAAGTTTTTATACCTTATTTTGATTATGATAACATGTTTTGCTAAGCGTCCGGCTGAGAACAGATTCAGATCTTTTCCGTACTCATGCATTCAGCACAAAATAAATTTTTATCTGCAATTTATCATTAACATTTTAAATATATATTTTCTTATAGAAACAATGCTTAGGAAACTCATGTTTTTAATAGTACTTAAATACTACAAAAATATTTTACACACCCACACACACGCACACACACACACACACACGTATCCATACAATGACACATATTTATTATATAAACATATATACCACAATACAAGTGAAAAATTGTAATTTTATTACGCATTAAACAAAACATAATTAATGTGGTTAAAGCAGCGCATAATTTTTTGAGTCGCGAATTTTTCTAGCTATCGGTTTTTTATGAAAATTGGTATATAAGGGTTTTTAAGGTCGTTGATTACGAATCCGCTATCAAGAATAAATATTTTTTATTACTAATTTGTTATTAACAATAATTAATTTAAAACGAGTAGAAAACATATTTTACAATGCTGAAAAACAACCCATCCAAAATAAAATTACAATTCCTTTTTTTAATAATTTTCACCAGTTTTGTTTTCTGGCCTCGTCAGATTATCTTTATTGAAATAAAAAATATACACAAAATTTTAACATGATTGTGCCACTATAAATTACATATATACAGTCTAATAATAATACGTGGTTTAAAAATAAATTGCACATATTATTTCAAATTTAATTGATAGAGTGTTACTTTTGTCACATGAATCTTTTTATAATAAATACATAAAAATGGTTAAAAATATTTTAATTGACAATATATATGCAGAAAATTTCATCAATTCTTGCGTTTCTAGTCGCATCCAAAACATAAATTTAAGAATGTTATTAGTCAAAAGAATAGGAGTAATCCAACATTGACTGTAGCTCTAGCTTTCTACCAAACATTATTTTTTTCTTGACATTTAACGTTTCAAAAATTTAATATCAGACGTGTACCTGTTATGAATCATAAGTTAAATAACATTGTAAATTTGATAAAGATACATCAAAAAAATGGAAAAAACCGGTCCATCTACATATATTGGTCAAACAAACAGAAAACTAAAAACGAGAATTGATGAACGTAAAAATAGTTTAAATCAGTTGAAAAAGCAGAAAATCAATCAGTGAAAAAACTGTCACCTATCCCACAACGTGTAATAGAGAATGCTACACATTCTTTCGATGGGGAAATTACAACTATTTTAGATTATGAAATTAAAAATGATAAGAGACACGTTTCGGAAATGCTAACGTATTATAATGTGTAATCACACAATAAATAGATAAGATGAGATACAATTATTAAGTAACCAATGTAAGAGATTAAATAATATCTTGGGTGAGTCATAGTTATACATATATTTTTTAGTTCACACATTAGATAATCTGATGAGGCCGAAAAACAAAACTGGCGAAACGTTATCAGACAGAAAAAGGGAGTTTATTTTGGTTGGGTTGACTCAGCATTGTAAAATATTTTTTCTACTCGTTTTAATATGGAGAGTGAGTTAAGTGATAATAATTAAGTTAAATTTTTATGTTACATTATTATTTTTAACACTTGTTGGAATATCAGGAAGGCAATAAACAAAAAAACGCAATGAAATCAATAAAAAAATTATTCATAAACGTTAAAAAATCGATAATAAATCGACAATTTAGGTGGGTCTCTGAGAGACCCGCTGGCTGAAAGAGTTAATAGGAATAATCCTAGAGCATTATAATGTCTTTTAAATAAAAAAATAAATAAATAAATGATACTCCTTTTCTACGCATTCTTACCAATAAATTGCCACAGATGACCCACTGGCAGTCGCCTCATTTTCATGGATATTTTCCGGCGGGAACTTCATATCCATCGATCGTCGGGGAAATGTTGATTGCTGGAATTAATTGCATTGGATTCTCTTGGATTGCCTCACCAGTCTGCACAGAATTAGAAATGGTCGTAATGGATTGGTTGGCCAAGATGATGGATCTTCCAGAAGAGTTCTTAAATTCACACCCCGGAGACGGTGGTAGTTCGTTGCAAGTAAGTCATGGCAGCCAAATATCGTTTTAACGTTCTAATTTCATATGATGTCTTTTTATTGTATTTAGGGATCGGCTAGTGATGCGACGCTCGTTTGTTTGTTAACTTCTCGGGAGCTGACTGTTAACAGGGTTTCAAAAGAAAAACCCGATTTGGATAAAGCAATAATTAGATCGAAATTAGTGGCTTATACGTCTGGTAAGAATAATCACAATATTTAAATAGTGTAAGAGATGTCAAAAAATTATCTTCGTTTTTTTTAAAAATTATTATTACGTTAAGAACATAATTTGAATCATCTTCTTTATTGAATAATCCTTAAAAAGTATTTGTACTTTTACTTTCAGATCAATCAAATTCAAGCGTTCAGAAAAGCGGTTTACTTGGTGCTGTTCCAATGAAACATTTGCCAACCGATGAAAATTGTAGTTTACGCGGTGCTACGCTATTAGAATACATAAAAAAGGACATAGAGGCTGGATTTATTCCATTCTACATTGTGGCCACATTTGGAACTACACCAACCTGCGCTTTTGATAATCTTGAAGAAATCGGTCCTATTTGCAAGAAATACAACATTTGGCTTCACGTTGACGCAGCTTATGCTGGTAGGTCTAAGTTTGTTTAATGAAATTTAATTTAAAACGAAAGGATTACGAAAATAAATTTTAAACGTACTTGCAGGTGCTGCATTGATTTGTCCTGAATTTCGTCATTTAATGCGAGGAATAAACTACGTTGATTCTTTCACCTTTAGCCCTCATAAATGGATGCTGGTTAATTATGATTGTTCAGCACTTTGGTAAGTTAAAGAGAAATTTGAAATAAAATCAGTAATTTAATTTGAATTTAAAATTTTATAATTATTATAGGGTCAGAAAAGCTCGTGATTTGACAGAAACGTTTAACGTGGAAAGAGTATACCTTGAACATAATACGTCCGAATCATCATTTGATTACCGAGTAAATTTATTTAAATCATTCTTAAAATTTTAATTCTGCTACTTTACACTTTACTTATTACTCATAAACTTTTTTTAGCACTGGCAAACATCACTTGGACGAAGATTTCGTGCTTTGAAAGTTTGGTTCGTCCTCCGTCTATATGGAATTGAAGGACTGCAAAATTACATTCGGCGGCACATTAAATTAGCCAAAGTATTCGAACGTTTGGTGAGAAATGACAATAGATTTGAAATACCTACGAAAGCCAGTCTAGGATTGGTCTGTTTTAGATTAAAGGTAACTAATGCGTAATTCGTTAATTCCACAAACTGACTATAAGATGTTTATACCGATGTTCTATTATATTAATTTCACCATTGAATTTGTTTTCAGGGAAACGACGATTTAACGAAGAAACTTTTAGAGAAACTGACATCAAACCGTAAAATATATGTCATTCCGGCATCGTATCGTGATCAAATTTTAATTCGATTCGCCATTGGTAATATGTGCACGGAAGAAGAAGATATTCATTTTGCTTGGAATGAAATAACTAGTCAGGCATCTGAAGTTTTACAAACGGATTTGAAATCTAGAAATATTACGGAAGATTTTTACCATTCCCAAAAGGAAATAGAAAGCTTGAAAGCACAAATAGATACCATAGTTAACTCTATGAAGGATATTTAATACACTTGTTTCGTCATTGGTATTAGGTATAGAAACTCAGGTAATACAGACAAAAAAACTTTTATTGAAATGTACTTAAATTTTCATGTTATTTATAAGTTACAAACTTGTAATAAAGTTTGCCTGTTATTTGAGCTGTAAAAAGTTAGTGTAATTCAAGTTGTATATAAACGTTAGAATAATTTTTTTACACATTTACTTAAATTTAATAAACAAATTATCTTACAGCTGTTGGAAGTACTAATACATGTAAAAAAATAATAAAATTGCTGTTGGCTGATCTCAGTTGTCAAAGTGTTTATTTCTTTATGGTTACTAAGTAATTGGAATAACAAAGAATTTTTGAGATCAGCACTGAGATCAGCAATAGCAACTTTATTATTTTCTTGTCAATATCTGAGCTGTCATCAGAATCAAATTACAATCAATAGCTGTAATATGTAAGTTTTACATGGTAAACAATAAATGTATTTATAATTGTAATCTGTTTTTTACTACTTTTCTTTAACCCTTTCAGCCATCTGTCCTCTACAGAGAACAGATCATTAAATTTACTTATACATATAATACTATAAAGCATATTTCGAGGTTTAAATGTTTGATTAAGCTTCAGTTTTATTCAAATAATTATGTGCAAATGAATGTTAGACTTTCTGAATTTTTACAAAGATTAAAATCAAATAATTATAAACCTTTTCAGTTGATCTGGTTAAAGAGCAATTACTGTACAATTTTAGATCTTTTTATTATAAGCAATTCTTTTCTTATCCTAATAATTTTGCACGTATATGTCAACGTTTATTAACAATTTCTAAAACTGTTAATTAGAATCTGATCTCACGGTTAGATCGTCCCAAATTATAAAATAGCTTCGATTATTGACGTCCCTAGAACGTACGTAATATTAAAAGTTTAACTAAAATAAAATTTTTACTAAAATATTTAATGTAATACATTCTATCATTATACTTAATACCAATACTTTATTCTAAATAATAAAACATCTTGACTGAAAAGTTTAAATAGCCTTATAAAGCGAATTATAAAATAGATATACTGATTATAAAATGGACATATACTGCTCATATTACTTTTCGAACTTTGAACGTATTTCCTTCTGTTCTCCCTCCACATCGTCGTCCTTGAAAAGCTCTATATCTATGCATTTTTCCAAGTCAAATCTCTCGCCTCTTTCACCTCATCAAATTCAGCCTCGCCGTCAAACGCGCCAATTACAATCGCCTCGAACAATTCGCCGAACGTTTTTCGAGCGCTCCTCGCAAGAGACCAGCCGGTGGGCGTTCATCGCGCCGGCTTTCGTTTCTCCCGCGCTGCTGCTCTTCGCTCGCCGCGTAGTACATAAATGGCACGCGGCGGTGTTCTCTCATTCCGAGCTCGTAGCCGAGCGCGGCGGGGAGGGAGAGGGGGGGATCAGTGCGTCGGCGGTGGATTTCGCATTTTTTTCTACTCGCGGCTACACAATGTGTGCGTGCAACGCTCACTTTCCATCGCTCGCGGCTATAAGGCGGCAGCCGAAGGAGTCAGTCTCGAAAACTGAGGGATCGCGCCGCGGCGCCGATCATTATTGCCCGTTTTGGAAGGAGACCGGCCTCTATTGCCTGAATGCGCGCCTCGGCGCAATTATTTTCTAAGAGCTCGTCGCGCGGCTCTTGTGCAATGTTGCAGCGGGTTGCAAAATTATAAGTGGGAGCTTTAATTTCGCCCGGCGAATTTTTCTGCGTTTATCGGGTCTATTCAGCCGTCGAGGAAGCTGCCTTTTACGCTTAGTTTTAAAATTACGTAAATAGTACATTCGTAATTTCAGCCGGCGACCGGAAACGGAGAAAATTACATTCCGAGCTGAAACATCTCTCTACGCATCTCTACCAAAATAAACCTTCGACACATTTCCTAAAACTAAAATAAGCCTGTAAGTATTAAGGGGTTAAATAAAAAAAAAAAAAAAACCCAAAACCTTCCACACATCCTCAACACCGCGAGCGATCGAGATCGCCCGCCACACTCGCCAGCTTGAGACGATGATCTAACCTTCGTCGATGACGCGCTTTTTCCATCTGCGGCGCGCGTATATACACACGGAGAGCCTTGCGGCATTGCGCGGCGCACCGGCCAGCAGCGGAGGCGCAGCGTATATCACCGCCGCCTCGACTCGTCGGCGACGAGAGGCGGCAGGCACGGTCCGCGGGTCAGTATTACAGTTCCTCGGGCAGCGCGGCGCGGACATGAGCTGACTGCGGTGGGGACCACCGCGGCGCAGGCAGCGACGAGCGTCGTCCAGTTTTACGATATCACGGAGCGTCAACGCGCAACGACGACGACGACGACGACGACGGCGACGATGGTGCAGAACGTCGGCAAGAGGAACGGGAAGGTGAGGCGAGGCGCTTTGTTTGGGGTTAGAGCTGAGGCGTTTGTTTAGATCGCGGCGCGATGCGTCACCGCGCGAGTAATGCGCCGCGAGTCGCGGCCGCTCTCGAGCCAAATCTGACGTATAACGTGGGGGTACGAGGTTTTTATCATTCAGCGCGACGCCGAGCCGCGATTTTTTAGCGGTTTTCGGCAGGAATTGAGATTGGAGGTTATTGGGATGTAACCGATAAGCTGCTTGATCGTTTTGTTCCGGGTGGTTTATCGAGGAAAAGTGCATATCGCCGAGGACGATGGTTTCTGGATTGAAATTAAAAGTGCGTGCTTAAAATTAATTGTCATTCCAGGCGGTGCTTATAAATAATTACTCAGGCGGTCGGGCGTTGAGAAATTGTTTTCTTACTTGCGAAATGCTCGCCGCTGCAGTCCATAGCAATTTCCTTGAGAACCATTGTCTTACTTTTTCGCGCGTCGGCTCTTCCATCGGCAAAAGGTTACTCTAATTGACTAATAACCTATTAGTTAAAAAAAAAACGCAGTCAAAGCGACTTTTTGCGCAGCGCTCTTCAAACGTAAGTATATGACACCAAATCAAAAACTTATTCATAGTTGACTTTCTGCGAAGCGCTCTTTAAATGTAGGTATGACACTACTTCAAAAATTTGCATATGAATGCCGCTTGTCGTCAAGGACTCATATTTCTCGATCGGCCGTACAAACAAGGCCTAAATTTTTTAGCTGAGTACATACTTATTTAAATCCGATCCCCCGCAATCTTAAAATTCCACCAAACCCGTCGAACGGCCCGAAATCTCGCGCGAATTCCAAGCGGCAGCCTCCCGCTTCCGCCTCCCCCGAAATACCCGCGCCAAACTCCCCCTCTAAAATCGCACCCGAAACTGCACCCACCTAAGCCTCGGCCCCCGAAAGTTCCCCGTCTCCGCGCTTGAAAAAGGCCGCGCGCGGTCATCGTCGCTCTCCGAGACGAGCGTGCAAGCTGCACGGCTCTCTCGGAGCTTGGCGCGCCGGATATTTCAGTCGTCGGGTGCGCGCGCACGACCGCCGCGCTGTCTATTATTAGGCTCCCCCTCCCCTCCACCCCCCCGACCGCGCGGCAAAAATCGCGCGCGGTGCCGCTTCCGCGCACGCGGCTCTGCCCCCTCAGTGTTTCGGCGGCAGCGGACTGCTCGCTCGAGTATTCTTTTTTGCCGCCGCCCCGCTCCCCCCCTCTTCCCCCCCGGCCGCCGGTGGACGAGGCGCCCACGCGGCCCGCTGGTCAATCAGGGAGGAGGACCGCTGTGTCCAGGAGGAGAGGCTGCATTCTCAGGCATGATTCTCGCGAGGTGCTCACTGTAAGTCCATCCCTTTGCTGCGTTAAATATAGAGATCGCTGCTTGAGAGACAGAGAGAGAGAGAGAGGGGCTCTATTACCGGGGCTCTCTCTCCCTTCCTCTCGAGCTTCTTCCTGCCGTGCTCTTCGCTTTTCTTCTCTGCGCGGGGCCCTCCTCTGCTTCTTTGTCGGACTGCCATTAGAACCGAGTGTAATTATCTTTTTTATTTTGTTATCGGGTTATAAATACGCGAGTGCTTGCGGAGCTTCGAGCGGCGCGGCCGGGAGTTTAGAGAGATCGGCTCTCCGGTTTTTAAAGGTTGAAATAGTCAGCGGTCGGGAAGTGGAATGAAATGGAATTAGATTTTTTGGTATAGTTTTCTAGTTTTAAAAGAAAGGAGAAATTTTGCGGAGAGTGTGAAAAAAATGCGCGGTGCAGCGTAGTTTCGTAGCTCGGCGACTATGATTTAAAATAGATTTTTTCCGGTGTGGGCTTCCGAAAATATCGGCGGATGGTGTGCATTTAGAAAAAAAAAAAACTTAATTTGCCAGTTGAACATGGCATGTTTTGATGCGATTGGATTGTTTTGAAATTAAAGCTCGAGGCGCTTTTGGCAAAGGCGCTGGCGGAAGATTCATCTGGATTCTGGCAAATCCGCAACTGTAAAAGTGTAAAATCTTGTCAAATCGTTGTATTATTACAAGGTAGATCAGTCGGCAATTAAATTACTTCCAAACAAGCGTACATCACTCAAGTTTTATTTTTAGAAAGTTTTCGGATATATTGTAACCCGATACGGCTAAAAGTAATTTAGTGCCTTTACGATTCTTGAAAAAACGATTCAGAGCACAATGAAATAAAATTACTTGAAAGATCGATCTATTAATTTTCTAAAACTCTGTGCAGTTTCTCTTTTTTAACTCGCAAAATGTATTTTTAAAGTAAATAAAACTCTGACATAACCTTCAAACACATCATCACTATTACTTCTTTCAAGCATAAGCTCTCCTCGCCCAAAAGCATTCCAATATCAATCTCCCCAAATCAGCCGCACAAAAAAAAAATCCGCAAGCTCGATCCGACGAGAAAGCACAACGAAACAATTACCACACACACACACACCAGCCAACAAAGAAACTCGAGCTCCGTCTCCAGCGACCTTTCATAATAATAATCCGCCACGCTTTACGACCTCATCACGTGCAGCGGCGCAGCTCATCACTCGGCTGCCGTCCCGTTTAAACCTCAATATTACCGATCCTCCGGAATCCGTGTCAATGTCGCGAAGTCGCGCTGAAAACCATGCCGCTCTTGCGCATTCTCGCTGGAAACTGGAGCCGCGAGCAATTACAGGCTCTTAGCATCCGATTTTCCGGCCTCGCCGACAATATCGTCGTCGATCGCGCGAACGCCGCGGCGCGGCTTACCCGGCCGGCAGCGGAGCCGAGCGGTCCCGCTTACGTAAGGGGCTTCTTCCTCGCTAGACGGAGAGTCGCGCTGACTGATAGGCCGCCCGACGGCTTCCTGGTTGGGAGCTGACGGAGCGACGTGTTTTTTTTTCGGGGGGGTTTCGCTGGGTTGGTACGAGCACGTGGTGCGGTGGCACGTGCTCTCGTCGTCGTGTTTGCGACTGTTTTTAGGTGGGATTGGCTGGCGTTTGGGTAAAGTTGAAAATAAACGTGATTGTATCGGAGGTGGTGTATTTAGTTTTGTAGTGTAAAACAGGCTGCGGCGGAGGTTCTTAAATTTCTTATTTGCATTCTCTCGGAGTTTATAGTTCGACGTTAGATCAACGTTTCTTGTGAAAAAGCTGCATTATTATCAAAGCATTAGCTTTATCTTTGTTCAATCAAAAGTGAATTATTATCTATATCGGTAAATAAGTTTAGAATCACCGTTGTTACAGAGAATGAGCTTTTATGCGAATGACAGAATTGTCGATGACATTGATCTTTTTATTAACCGTCTTCATTCTTCATTACTCTCCGGTCTTTGAAACAGTCGAGCTTTATGCCCATTTATTCTTTTCCATTTTTGTACTTACTATTATTTTATTCTTTCCATATAAGTTGAACAAATAAATTCCAAAGCTTAAATTTGTAACCATCACCTTCAAGCACACCCAATTTGTATACAAACACGCATAATGGAACAAATTTTGCACTGCACCCAATCGACAAGCTACCGATCTTATAACTATGTAAATCACACTTACATAATAAAGCGCCAATTAAAGTAAGCCGAGGACCCCTTCCGAAGAGTTGCCGCTGCCGCTGAACCCAAAGATCGTGAACTTCCCTTATAAGTAGAACCCCGTCTGCTCGGCTGGGTATCGTTATGAAATTAACCAGAGCTGCACTGGTTCTGCTGACTTTCGAATTCCCGACAAAATTCGCACTTTCGAATTGCTACGAAATTTCGGATCGAGCGATACGGTTTTCGTTTCGCGTTTAAGCAGGTGCATTTAAATATCGTTTGACGCTTTTAAACAGGTTTTTTTTTATGAAGTAAACGAGCGCCGCCGTCTGCGGTGCCCCTGATTTTTTTATTTCAATATTACGAATTTTAAAAATGCCACTTGACGAAAGGTCAGCCAGGTTAAAATTTACGTTCTTCTTTGCAAATTAAATTACCATACCTTTTTCGTACATACGCATAAAAAAAATTTACAGCAACATTACAGCTACCTTTTGTAAGCGTATAGATAAAAGCACTTTAGTTTATTACTCAACACCAGATCAAAATCAATTTACCCATTCGCTTAACGAAAGCCACTGCTTCAAACTTAAAATCCGACACGACACGGAAATTACAAAAATCGACATCTCAATCGACGGCTCCACAGACAATCGGTCCCTAAACGCCGCGATACGCGGAAGCTCCTCGAGACACACACACACACACACGCAACAACAGCGGCAGCCTCTCTCGGCGCGTCGTGAGAAAGAAAATTTAGAAAGCGCGACAGCCGAACATCGCGGCGTCTCTCCGCGCGCGGAATATATCCCCCCGGGCCGGCGAGAGATTCGCGCTCGATCGAGAGAGCCAAAAGGCAGGCAGGCAGGCAGATGAGCTCGCGGATTCTCTCTCGGCGTGGGACCGCGCTGAACTCTCTCTCTCTCTCTCTCTCGCTCGGAGTGTCGCCGAAAGCGCGAGGCGGAATCCGCGCGAAATGACAGAACTATTAATTGCGACCGCGGCGGTGCGCCGAGGCTCGTTATTGTGCCATTAGCGGGAGAGTGATTCGCAGGGGCTCGGCCCGAGCGGATTCGAAGCGCGAGAGGCGCCTTTGGGTGTTATTCGCGTGATTAATTGATTAATCAGGCGCGGCTGTGAGCGATCGCGGAGTCGGGCTGCCGCGGTATGGTGATTGCATCGGGAGGAGGTTTTCGAGATTACCTGGTCAGTTGAGCGTTCGCGTTAGGAGGGGCTCTTGCGGGTTTATATAGCATTGATTTTAGAAATTATTGGCGAAGGTAGTATTGTAAAGAAACGCAATCAGAGCCGTAATTTGATCGGTGCAATCCGCGGTGGTTATTCATTTGTTTTTATTAGACTTTCTACTGTTTAAATTATAGTGAGTAGTAGTGTTTATTTTCGTTCTCACAATACTAGAATTTAAATGCACGTGTAATACGTTCATAATTTATTGCAATACAGCGTTAATTAAGGAAAACAACATTTTCATCGAAAAAATCTTCAACTCAATTATGTTTTAAAATTTATACAATTACAACTTGAGCAACGAGATTTATTCTTTACTTCACAGCCGCTAACCAATTCCTTCCCACTTTCCAGATGAGGGATGCAGTTTTGCAGAAACGAAATAATAACGTAGCGACCTTGAAATCGAAACCATCCCTTGAAATTTATCGACCGCCCGGTGAGTACCCAGCAGCCATTCCCTCCGATCCGTCGAACCATAGAACTTTACACTGACCTTTAAATCGCTCGTTTCCAAGGCGTCAGAACGGACGGAACAACGGCTAATGCAACGAACCCCCAATTGAACGTACACGCTAAGGAATTCACCATGAAGCAGAACGACCTTCACTTACCCAAGTGAGTATATGGACTTCGCTTTTTTTTTCGCCGTCGAATAATCGGACGAGACAATTATTCGTATCGCCAGGTGAATCAATCTTCTTGAATGTTAATCGACGCCCCCCCGACGGCGGCGTAAATTTTGACTTTTATAATCGAGCGGTACGTTAAGCGTGTACTTATTATCGGAGTAATGAATAGTTGCGCAAGCAGTGATAAATGCTTCTTTTCAAAACCAACAGAAACTTATTAATAAATTCATCGGCGGCGATGTGCTTTGTATATAAAAAAAGATTTAAATGCACACCTTGTAAGTTAATATATGCTCAGATCGTTACTAATATTTCATCGCGACCCCTTTACTAAAGGTACCCTCCTTCAGTGCAAGGACCTTTGCATCGTGAAAGAAGCCAAAAACGGTAATATATTACTTATTTTCAAAAAGTCTACTTTGTCATGTAACAGCCGCAACATTTTTCGATAATTTTTTCATACGAGGTAACTCAAAACCTTCCCTGGTAGATATAACCCATTTTTGGCCCATTGACTGATAATTTATACGTCATTGTTGAAAGTACCTAAGAAATGTGAAAAAAAAAATCGTTTAAAAAATGGCCCAACAATTGATCCTACCAGGCCGATTTCAGTAAAATTAAGAGTTACCAGCTTCTTCAATACCAAAATAAACTACCGCAAAATTTTCTAACCTTCTACTAAAAAAAAAAAAGAACCTCCGAGTCCCGGTGAATTACTCCCTCGAATTTTCGCCCGCAGAAACCAATCGAATTCGATGGACCGGCCCTTCTACCTGCAGCAGAGCAAGTCCAGCGGCAATCTGCACCGCTACCTGTACCAGCAGCAGCAGCAGCATCAGCACCACCAGCAGCAGCTCCACTACCCCCTGCAGCACCAGCTGTCGCCGGGACCGCACCACCACCCGGCCAACTACCACCCGCTGATGACGGCGGCCATGTCGCGGCAGCCGCACGCGCTCAACACTTCCGCCTCGAGCGGGAACATCTTGCACGTGAGTCGGGACGGGATTTTTAGCGGGAAAAGAGCGTGGGAGATTATCAGAGCCACATCAGTGGCTCTTTTTCGCTATGTAGTTCGTCTAGTAAATATAGATACGGAATCGTGCACGCGTGTAAACAAATTGCAAAAATTCTATTTATAGATTACCAGCTCGAGTAAATATATTGGTTATTTATACATTTTTCTTTGTATAAAACTGCTAACTCCGGTATATCAACCACGCAAACCATAAAAAGGTCGATTTTCCAAACCGTATAATTCTCATTTATTTATTACGCCAAACCTATACATAAAATTTAATTACAATGCACTTGTGCGATTAAGTCTGCAATAAGAACGAATTTCAATTTCACGAGATTTTTCAGTAATTACATTTTGCCACGAGCCACCGAAAAGTTTGTTAAACTTTTCATTTGATTTGGTTGAGTAATATAAATCTCGGGAATGTGACTTTTATGATAAGCGTCGGGTAAGAGATAAATTTAAAACTAAGTGAAATAGAAATAATGTAAACATGCAGTTCGGTGGCTATTTTTAGCGAGCGAGATTTATTTCAAACTCCGTTGCGAAATTTAATAATGATGAAATCTTCCGACGTCATAAATATAAAGTGATACGCAAATGTTGGCGTAATAATCTTGCATTATTATCATAATAAACTGCTTATCTTCGAGTGTATGATAAATAAACTTTTAATTAACTGAGAAAACTGAAAATTGAATAGATATGGATTTGTAGCCTGTATGTTTTGCTTGATGACGTAAAAACGTTAAATGATTAAATTGTGCGCCAAACGAGTTAAAATTCAGAAATTAAGTATACTATTATTCATATTTCGTTCTGTAAGATTGTTTTTAATTCTTAAGTAAATTTTATTTAAGCAAATATAAACATATGAAACTGGATGAAATGGTAAAAGAATGTTTTTTCAGCTAATTGATTTCGTGGCAAAGTTTTTTTGGCGTCTTCTAATTTTCATACTAATATTCATTGAAGCTTTTCACTAGCAATTTTCAAACCTTGAAAAAGCAAATATCACCAAGTCTACTATGAAAAACTAACGATATACAACAATAACAAGAACTAACCAAAACAAGCACGTTTCCCTAATTCGAATCTAATTCCAGAATTCTGGTCGAGTTCACTTCAGCGTGGATCCACACGAAATGAAAGCTTCGACCCCGAAACCGGGGAAACTCACGAAATCCTTATCCTTCGTTTCTACGTACGGCCTGAGAAGATCCAAGAGTTTCACGGCGAACGACGTTTTAGCGGCGAGAGCCATGAACATCGCCGACGCCTCGGAGCTTGGAAAGTTCCCTCCCGACGTACAAGAAACGCTACTCAAAGCGATCGACGGTAGGTCTTGGGATCGGTAAAATGCGAGCACGCCGTGCTGCACTTGTGCCAATGCAGCGTAACTTTCAAAATAATTTGTGGGTTCTGTATTAAATTTTTAATTCGTTTTGTTTTGGACACTTTCCGTGTTGGTAATTAACTGATATTAAATTACCCTGGTAAATTTGGATTCCATTTTTCGAACAGAAATTGGCCAATTTCACTAGACAGGTGGCCAAATATTGGCAAAATCTCTGGCCAACTACCATGCCTAAATGTAACGTTTTTTAAAGTAATTTTACCACAGTTTTCTGGTCTGGGTAGAATGAATATGAATCTGAAAAGGTTATTATACATTTTTATGTACCAAAACTTTAGCACACGTTTACTGCTGATTTTGAAGCCACACATTGTTTTATGTAATTGTAAATCTCAAATTAAAAGATGGTGAATAGGGTTAAAATCTTTAATAATTTGGGTTCAGATAAATTGGGCAATATTTGACCAAATTCTACTTTATAATTTAATCGAAAAAAAATTTATATTAAATTTGGCGATTTACGGCCTATTTTTTTAACCATTTGCCATTTTTCAAGATTACATTTTTCTAACATTAGTACTGTGCATAAACTACTTTGAACACCATTTAAAATGCTCTTATTTCTATACAAGGGTATTATCTTTCCATATATTGTGTACTTTATGTTTATGTAATAAATTAGTCAAAAATGAGCATGAAATTTAAATAAGCGCAAAGGTACATATTTAAAAATATATAAATAAGACAAATGAGGAAAGACATAAAAAAAAAGAAATCAAACTTGCACTTGATAAGATGAACAATGTCTGTACTCAATTAATAAAACAGTACATACGAATTAGCGTAAACAGTCGGGTAACGATTTACGAAGCCTCCACGAAGACGGGTCAATTTGTCAAGTTCAAAATTATAAACAAGATTTATGAATCAATTAAATTAATTTTGCTTAATTTTGACACTTTCATATGCACATTTATTTAAGACAAAATGATAAAAGATATTAATAAATATGACTCATTTTTAAATTCCATCTCTGTTTCCTTTTATGTAATATTCTTTTTACTCTGCTTTAATCAAACTGAAAATTAAACTTAAAATTTAAAATATCCTCAAAATCGTAATGAATTACTTCATTCAACCGATAGACTAACCGACTATCAATCGCTTCCCCCCAAAACGGCCGCTAACTTCTCGCCTCTTCCCCCCAGATCCCAACGTTCTAAGTGCACGAGCGCTCATGGAACTCGTGCGGCACATTTTGGAGCGTGTCATCGAGAACCACCGGTGCGCGGCACCGGCCGCCAAGATCTGCATCACGATAATCGAGGTGAGTGTGTGTGTGTGCATTGTCGAAGACGTCGCCTTGTGTTCCCCGATCGAAATGACTTAATGCCGAACGGCGCACGCCGTTCTTTCCTTTTTTTTTTCTCTTCTCCAGAAAGAAGTGAAAGAGACGTTTCTCGAGTCCTTACTCAACACGTGCCAGCAGTGGTACCAGGAGCGCAGCCGACTACTCCAGGACGTTTCAGCCTGTCATCACTTTTCAGCTTTTATGACATTCCTCAACGAGATGTACTGCCAGGTATGAATGGATTTTAGTGGCTTCTAATGGCGCTCGGTGGTAGGAGTTAATGTTCCTGGAAAAAAGAGTGACCAAATAAGCGGCGAATATTAAAAACTGAATTTAGCACTACGTAGTTTTCTCGTTGAGATAATGGTCCGACATTTTTCTCCGGTTTAATAATCAATAGGTATAATTGTTCGATGTACAGCGTAAAGCATTTTTGTACGTCATAACGAATCACCCATTAAAAATCTACTAAAGCTCCTCATTTTTATGCTCTCGTCTAATCGAAATGGCATTTTAATAATCGCGACCTTCGCCGGTTGTGAAATCGCGGTAATTTCCTTTACATAATATCGCAACTGCAACCGCTTCATTATTGTTTACCCAAAATGGTAAGTTTTAAGCTCTTTATTTTGATTTAAAAAAAATACAAGTTACGACGCTTCGCCCAACAATATAATTCAAGCGAGTTTACACGCGTTTCTCGGTAGGACGCGAATTAAAACACTATTAACCTTTTCGGGCGTCGCAAGCTGCGGGACCACCCAGGCATTAACGCCGATCCGTAATTCATATTTTCTGCGCGACTTACGGCGCTAAACGGCGTTCGTTCGGGGAATTTTTATCGCGAAACCGCGGCGTGACCCTTTCCCAACGTCGTGCTTTATGCGATTTCGGGATGGTTGCCGCCCATAATAATGCCGGTTCGGCGAGAAATTTGATTGAAAAACACCCTGCCGAAGACAACAACTCTTAATCGGTTGCGATTTTTTCGTGGAATGTAATGTCTTATTATGGGGCTCGAGCTGACTTTCTTTTGTGCAGGTTAATAAAATGTTTATGTATCCAAAAACCAGTTTCTTTGTTCTTGAAGTGAAAAATAATCCTTTCATAATAAAGAGGTTTACATTTTATGTACTTGCTGGGCTATAAATTTTCTATTTTTAAGAGAAAGTATTGGTGGATACTGCATTTGGAATCAAAGAGATTTGATCGTTTATTTGACCTTATCTACGTCTTTCTTTAAAAAGCTTTGAACAAAATTTAGTTCATTAGTTGAATTTCCTTTACGAACAAAGTTTAGTCTATTTAATATTTGTATGATTTGTATGATCCATACTTCTAACTTATGTGTAATACCTTTTAAGGAGCTTTAAATTATATCTTTACGAAATTTTTATCAGTTATCATTTTATACCAACGTTGTTTACCGCGGAATATGAATTGTGAACGTGTAAGCACGATTATCGGTCATAATTAATGTAGTACTTTGATCAATAGCAACAAAATTCATCACAAAATTCATTATTATAGTGATCACAGTTAAATTGCAAAAGATAAAATACATTAGAGAAGCACAAGCGAAATCTATAAAATAAGATTATATCATCTGTTTACTAACATTATTTCAAGACCTGCTGCAGATCTCTTCCCTTTCTCAGCAACTTTTTTTTAAGATCACCGCGAATTACGAAAGCCGCCGAAGAAGCTTGAATGAAATCCTTGTTTTTTTTTTTTACAGCTGAAACGCCGTCAGCTGCAGCTAAAGACACAGCAGGAAGGCGTTCCGCCCGGACGAGTTCTTCTCACGCTGCTCTGGAAATGTTGTCAAGATTGTCTTCGTCCACCGATGATTAATTCTCCCGCGGAGGTATCAATTCCGTACAATTTCATATTATTTTAAATATTACCGATAACATCTGCTCGGCAAGCCGTCCCTCATACTTGCACGCGTAAACGTCTTTATGTAACGCGACGCACAGCGGAATCCGGAATGGTACTTTCTACTCGAATTTGTTGCACTTGTTTTGTAAACACGATAAGCTCCCGATTTTAATTGTAAGTCAGCTCGATTATTATACTTTTACGGCGGTAATGAGTTTTCGCGTTGATGAAACTCGAATTTCATTATGTAAAAAGTTTAGCAACCAACTCGAGTAGATAAACAGTCTAAAGCTTCCCAGCAACGTGATTTATTACTCAAAAGTCCATTTAAAAAGTTGCAAAATTTTCGTAAACGCGAAAATCTCCAGTAACCCCATAAAAACTAAAAAAAACCGTCAACCTCTAACCGCCACAAATCTCCCTCCCCAGGCGAACTGTCTCTTCTTCATCCTGACCTGCGTGGGCAAGGACCTGGCCACGGAGCTGCCCGGCCAGCTGCAGCAGCTCCTGGGCAGCGTCCGCGACGCCTTCCTCAACGAGGACCTGACCCCGCCGGCGGTGCGCAAGACGCTCCTGCAGCTGATCGAGCTGCACGCGGCGCACTGGCAGCTGCCGGCGCCCGCCGTCGTCTACTACTACCCAGGCGCCAACAAATGACGAACGTAACCGAGAGGGAGACGGCTCGACCGGGCCGACTCTCGTCGTCAACCGACGTGCACTTGTACTTTGCGCTATGTACCTCTCTGCGGTCAGGTGCACGATCGCGGCCGCGGGGGAGGCTGCCCGCCGCGAGCGACGGGGATGTTCGCGCGGGCCTTGCTGCTGGCTGCTTTTGTCGAGTTCAAAGTGCCGGTGATGCAAATGGGGGTTGATTGGGTTTGCTCGCAGCGGGGAGCTTGCTGCGCGGGGGATTCAGGGCTCGCGCGATCGTGCATCGATTTGCTTTGGAAGGTAATTGATATAGTACCACACGGTAATTGAATCTTCAATGAGCAATAAGAATTTATATTTTGGTCGTATTTTTTATTGGAGCATTTATAGTTAGTGCTGTGTGGTTTGATATTTTTATAACTGAATCAGTCGTAACGAAATTGGACGAAAGCTTCTGCCGAGATTGATTTCTTATTTGTCAATATTGTGTATCGGTCTTTTGTGTCAGTTTTTTTTTTTATTTTAAAAAGAACAATGAAAATTTTGATTTAGTGTATGCGACATATTATTAACTTTATAAATCTAGTCTGAACTGCAAAAATTGCTAATAGTCATGGATCATTGTATTTAGGTTTTTTTTTTTAATTTAGGTAGTATTACATCAATTGGATGGTTAATTGTGAAATATTCTTTAATTGCAACATATACGATGTTTATTAAAGGAATTAGTTTGCATTCTAACAACATTAATGCTAATTTTCAACTATATTGAATAAATTTACGTTTTTTTTTCTTTTATAAAGCGCATTTAATTTGAAAATGTAACGTAATGTATTTTTGTAAACGTTGAAAACAAATGAAATCTATATTACATATTTTTACTTGTAAAAAAATTCGTAGTTTTTTAATAATTATAAAAAATAAAAATATATATTTGAAAATACAAATAGAAGAGTACCCTCTTTATCTCCTCGTAAAAGAACAGAAATTCTTTAAGGATAAACTAGACGATTTGTAAGGATTATTTCAAAGTCATACGAATGAAATTTTAAATTCAAATTTTAATTTCAAATTTAAATAATGATGAAAATCCGAAAGAAATAAACTACACCTCGTTATACAGACTCTAGAATATAATCTTGGATAAAAGAAAAAACGAGCTACGATTCATACTACCGAAGAATTTCGTTCACACGGTATTTTATACATAAAGAATTTTCTCGCAAAACAACCGTGAAATTGCAAGTGCAATTCCAAGACCCTGAGAAACATGATAAATGTAACTAACGTATAGCTAGAACAAACAATAACCTAATTTACAATAAAATTGTCTAGAAATGCTTTATTGCAATATCATACATTCTATATTCATAATTCATAATTCTTGGTGTCTTAATACGAGTTCCTGCTATTTTAACAAGCGGATTATATACATTTTTGAAACGAATTAATTAAGATCTGATAATCTTTACTGCGCGTTACGTAATAAAAACAATTAAAAGCACATTTCATATAGCTTGTAAAAATCCACGCGAACGCGTAGAAATGTAAAACATATTAATTGTCAGAGTGCAACCTGTGTCCCAACTCGCAGATACCGTCTTTGAAATTGAATTCAAACCCTTTCCATTTCCACAAAAGACAGGCAATGCGCAAACATAATAAGGCAAAGTTTTGCAAACCCCCGTAAGCGAAGCCTTAATTATCATCAATATAAATCACTCGAGAGGCAATTCTCCCGACAATTACAAAAGCTGCAAATTAATTTCCCAACTCCGAACCCCCATCCGAGCCAACTCCCATCCAGACAGCCAGTGTTTTATTGCACCGCGCGGCTCCTCGTTCAATTACCACCTCGCCGCTCGGCAGCCCAAAACTACGGGTAGCTTTCGCAATGATCCTCGAGCGTCCCGAACGACTTCATCGGCGCGACTCCGATAGCGAGAGAAGCCGCCGCCGCGCCGAGCCTCCTTAGAAAGGAGAACGTCCACACGGTATCGCCTTCGGCCGAGGATGACGGGAAGGTTGAGCCGACCGAGAAAGAGAGGCGCCGCTGACCTTAAAGCCGAGAGTGTTTCGCGTGCGCCGGCGCGCGCACACCTTCGACGCAAGCCGTCGTCCGCGCGGCAGATGAATGAATCCGCGGCGGTCCTCTCCGCGATTTTTCGAGGCTGGCTTTTTTCGACCGCCGATCGAGGGGGATGACGACGAGTCGAGCCGTTGGAATTTTGTGCGCGGTGACGTCAGAGCAGGTAAAGTCATTGCTGTAATTTACAGGCGGCTTAATGAGAGGGGGAATAGGTAGCCGATGGGGAGTCTAGTTTTGAGTTATATCGCCGGCGGATCGGTGAGTCGGTCGCTATTTTAAAAAAGGCGGTTCATCACTCGAGAAAATGGAATCCCCTTAAGGACGATTTATTCGGTAATTTTTAAATTACAGCGAAGTTACAAAGTTCGTTCTCTCGGTTAAATGGAAGCGGAGCGTGTCGGTTTTTATTTTGAACGACGGCGGCGGCGGCGGACGGATCCTTGACAAAACGAGAGTTATGTTCGGCCATTAAAATGTTTGCACTAAATCATTGACTGTCAATTAAACGCAATATTCGAGTGCTGTTCTCATTACTTAACTGGACACGGCTTCTTCTTCTTCTTCTTTTTTTTTATCGAAATTTTAAGCCTTCGCTCCTCGTTTTTGAATCTATAATGAGATATCGCGCTTGTTTTTGCGGGGCAAAAAAAAGAAGGATTGTTTAAAACAAGTAGAGGCTTTTTTTGGTCGCCAAAAAACATGCAAGTACTCTTGGTTCGCTGTCGACTCGATATTACATCCTTGAGTTATTGATATTCTACTCTCGACATTTTTTAAACTGTTCGCGGTTTTTGCAAGGATTTTGCAGATGCATTCTTTCCTCGAAGTTGCGAGTATTCGCAAGTGAAATTTACATACCAGATAATGTACACTTCATTAAAAAAAAAGGTACTTAAAATGACCCAATTTTGAAGTATTTTGCCACTTGCAGATCTTTTATTTTTCCACTATTATAAGCTTTTACTTATCAGCTGACTGACACTTGAATCGAGTCTTAGCGACTCTAACGGAACCTCCCACTGACATTGAATGACATTCAAAGGTCGGGAATTTCCATTAGATCCGAAATCTCCGGTACGACGTATCTAAAAAAAATTACGGGCAAACTTTGCAAAAAACGATGTTCGACCATCAATACACGCCGTGACTTCTTACGGGGGATTCCCGATTTGAGATCAGTGCGTCAGATCTCGGTGCTAATTATATAAGGGTGCAGCATCACGTTGATTACTAATCATACAGGTACTAAAAAGTGTCGGGTGATCTCAGCTGCAAACAAAACAATATTTTTTGCTCGCGAAGAAAAAATAGTTATTTGTGCTAAAGGCTCAGTTTCGAAAATACAACTTGCTTCCTGCTGGAACTGTGCATTTTTTAAGAATGCACAATGCAACTACCGCGTTTAAAATTCTTCAAAGTAATAAAGAGCCTTTGATTTATACGTGCAACGCGACATCGCCAATAAAACATTTAAATAAACCATTAAAATCTACATAAAACTTATATTACACAGCTCGTTAAAAACAATTTGTATCCAGAATAAAAGCCTCGGCGAGCAGCAACCATCGATTCACCTCTCAGAAGTAAACATAACAAAAGGCAACAATTTTATTCCAGAAACCATCTACATTAACCGCAATAAAACCCGGCCCGCTCTCGCTGAATCAGCTCTCACCGTCGCGCTCCGCGCGGCGAACAATCGAAATCTGTCAAAAGCGGTCGCCTGTTCGCCGCTAATCGGATCTCGCGCTACACACCACCTGCCGCAGATCGTTCATCTCGGCGTGTTGTACGAACGAGCGAAGTATATACGTAACCCCCCGTTGTCTCCGCGGTCACGTTTCCATCGCGCCGCCGAGAGTTCGATGCGCGGACGGAGATAAAGCGGACGAGCTTCGACTCTCGCCGGCCAGCTGATCCTGACACGGTTTTTTCGCCGCGGCGGCTCGGCGAATTGCCGCCTTTCCGCGGGAGATTTGTTCGATGGGCCGAGAGGCGATGATGGCGAGATACGCGCGGTTTTACCTCTTGTTTTAAGAGTCTCGGCGAAGTGCGATCCGAGGTGAATTGCGTGGGGATTTGGTTTGAGGATTAACGGTTACTACTGGCCTTCGAGTGAGCTTTCGAAAAAAAATACTGTGAAAAAACTATAGGTAAAGATATTTATCAAGGTGGAGTGTCTAATGCAATTGTATTTAGTAAATGAAAACATCAGTTTTAATTCATTCGATATTAATGCATTTGGGCTCGTTTTGCACGATTAAATATTACTTTGTAAGGTTACAGTAAAATATAGTACAAACTTTTTTTGAAAGGCAAGTTAAAAACTAGCGAGCGTCCGTATAAATGGGTTTGGTTTCTGCAATTCTGCAATAACAATATTTAATTAAGTTTTCAAGAAAGTATACTCGATTACGCCATACATTTAACATCGATTACACTGCCGCAAAGTGAGTGTAAGAAACCGATTTAACAAACCGATGTAATTCCAACGATATTTACAGACCGTATTAAAAACATAAATTCTCCCGCCGCTCTCACATCGCCAACGCGAAACTCCACTTCGCCTCTGAACAACAGAATCGCCAAGAAAAACTTCTATCCCAAGCAGCTCCTTAACAGCAGAACTACATTCAATTAAACTTTTTGCGCCGCGAACCGATCTCCCGTCGCAAAAAGGGAAAACCGATTCCCAGCCATTATAAGCGTCAACAATCCTCTCCGTCGCAGCTCTAAAACGAGTTCGCCCAACGGCCATTATCGAACTCCAGCGTGGCGACGATTCGATCGCCATAAGCAGCAGAGCCTCTTCCCTGCGCCAACTCTCCGAGTCCGCTCACGTCTTTAGGGTTCGCCGAGAGAGACAGGACAAGGTCCGCCTAGATTCTTCCAAGAAGGCGCGCGAGAGCGACGCTCTCTCCTCCTTTAGGCTAATTGCAGAAGGCAAATCGACGACGGCGCGCGCGCACATATATCGAGGGCACCGCGCGCACAGCTGGCGATTAGGCTCGACAAGGGCGAGTTCGCTCTCCGGGCACACAATTGCCCAAGATATATATCGGCCTGGAAACCTTAATTTAGCGGCGAAAGCTCCCGAGCTGAGTCAGCGCGGCTAGAGGATGATTAACTGCGCGATGCGCGGCGCGCGGCGATTGTGCATATGTACATACGAACTTGGGGGTAATTAGCTCCGCTTTAACGGGCTCGGCTCTTGTTTCGTTCTAATCGCTCGAGATAGGTGTATATATGAGCGAGACACGGTGGATGAGGAGAGCCTGATTAACAATTTGTCTCGAAATCGCGGATTTTAATCGAGAGAGAGCGCGAGCATTTGCATGGCTGCAGAGCGCTTTGTAAATTACCCGGCTTCGTATTTCGATGTGTGGTAAATGGATAATTAACGAGGTGTAGTTGGAAAACACGAGGAGGATGTTGCGGCAATTTTATTCGCTCAGGAAACAAATGAAACCCGCTGAAATATGGCTGGATTATCTATCTGCCAGGGGGGGGGGGGGAAAGTTTCGATTTGTTAAGAACATATTTTTTTTTCCTTCCATGAAATCTGCTCTTGCGAAAGGGTATTTTATGCGATCGGCCGCGCTGATTATTGGATTATTAAAACGAATTTTTGTGAAACGCAAACCTAAACTAATCCGTCGCATCGGAAAAATCTGAATTTTGAAAGCGCATCCTTTGTTTGCCAAATAGAAATCGCAAAAGCTTCGCACAATCGCGGCCTTTGCGCAACGTTTCTTCATCATTCGAAAAGGCCGATTCCGAGCAAAGTTCGAAGAAAAAAAAAAAAAGAACACTTTCACCTCGGATTTTGCATAAAATTGCCTCGGTAATCCGCGCAGTCTAGGCCAAGTTGCGATCGGCTGTGAACTTCGCTGCTGCGTTTGCGACAGGTGCAGTGGGGAGCTTTGTAGAGTAGAGTCGGACGGCTCGCAGATGGCTGACTCGCGGAATGAATACGAGGCTGTCTGTTAGTTTCTGGGAAGCAATTGCGGCGCGTATCGATAGAATCTAAATGCCAAAATGTTTGAGCGAAACTTTTAAAAAGCGAAATATAAATTTCTCGGCAAACGCAGGTGCGACTGCGCTTAGTGTCACCGAGTGGAATATTGCTGAGACAAAGTTTCGCAAGCTATTCATAGATATTAATTTCGCTCGAATGAACGATTCAACATTTGAGAAACTTCTTCACCTCGCGGCGCGTAAAATAAAAGAAAAAAAAAATTTCTCCCGTAAGTCGTTCCAAGACTATCGCAAACGGCGAATGTAACCTTGTACGATTCCAGCGCGAATCCTCCCCCTCCGACTCTTGCCGAAACGCCTAACCGCCTCTAATTACAATAAAACAATCAAAGCATATAAACGAATCGAGTTATGTATCATTGCGCAAAGACAATCCGCGGAACCGAAAAGCGGCAAAATCTCTCCCGCCGAGGCGCAATAATCGCCAGCTCGGATGAAAGAAGAAGGCACAGGAGAGGCGCGATGACACCGCCTCGTAAATCGCCGCGGGAACGGCCCCGTAATAACGGTCTTCCTCGCGCACGCAGACCGTTATTACGTACGCACACACACTCGAGAGAGCCGCGCGCGATCAATGATCTCTCTCTCTCTCTCTCTCTCTCGATATCCCGAAGCCTTCGCCTCTCGCCTTTTTCGCCGCGCAGGTGGTGTTGTCTTCCTTTTCGATAATACGCGCGCGGCGGCTGCTGCACTCTCTCGGCTCCCGGATGCCGCGCGGGACCGTTTCTGGGAAGTGCATATATTCGCGCGGATTTGATTAATACGAGGGGATCGGGGAAACTGGATTTTTTTCGAGGATAATAAATTGCGCGCTCGACGGGGTAATGGTTCTCTTCGCGGAGAAAGAGAAGGTTCGCCCAATTCGACGCCTTTCCCTTTTTTTTTCCTTTTTTCTTTTATATCGCGGAATCGGTTTTCGGATATGCGGGACTTCCGTCAGCCGTGTATATAACCGAGACCCGCGAGATTTATAAAACTTTAATGGAATCATGTTCGAGTTTAAGATTCGCTTTTAAACAGCTTAAAATCAATCGAGCTTAATTATAACCATTAAGATAAGCCGAAGGGCAAACGTGACGTCAAAACTTGGCTATCAGTTCCTTCCACTTTCAATTTTGAATACCTCTTTTTCGTAAAATAAATCCAACTTTGATATTAAAAACAAAGCTCACCAACCCCAAACCCCCGTCGTCCCCAGTCCCTCCCAAATGCATCTCTTCGCGGCGCGAGCAATAATCCTCTCGCCATCAGGCAGAGCAGCAGCAACAATTAACCGTATTTCCGCCGCGCGTTCCCCTTTACCTCCGCGGCTCGGTTTTCTTCTTCTTCTTCTTTTTTTTTCGCGATGCGCCGCCACTGCGGCCTCACTCAACGGAATGGAACGTGTTGCTCAATAGCCGCGGTAGCCGAGCGATGCGTCACTTAAGGACGAGCCGAGTCGCCGTCGTCGTCGTCGTCGTCGTCGCGGAGCGGAGCCGAGCGCGCGCTTGGCATTAAACGAGCGAAAATGAAATGTCTCGCGTCCTCGCGCGCCGCCGAGATGCGCCGCCGACGAGAGTCGCCGCTTTCGTAATTGGAATTTACCCTTTTTCCCTCCTTTTGCCGATATACGCGCCGATCGACGGACTGGTATGCGCCGGCTATTGTGCGCGGAATTCGAGCCGAGGGTTGGGCGACTTTCGCGGGGAGTCCGTGATTTTGGATGTAAGATGGTTGGACGGGTTCCGAGGCGGTGTGGGAGAGATGAGGTTTTGGATTTTTAATAATGTCGGGCGATGAATTTTTTTTAGTTTCGAGTTCAGTCTTATAAAGTAGAACGAGAAAAAAATGGAAAAGGTGGAAAATTTATAGAGTCATTTATGTTTTAGTACCGATTTCAATACGTCAAAGTATATGAAACATTGATTTTTCAGTTATTTAGCTAAATAATATTTTATATAGCAGTCAGTCGTGAATATCAATTTTGATTTAAGAATACAAGACGAAAAGGAGATTTTAAATATTTTATCAATCATCTTTGAATTTTTCACCTCCAAGTACCTTCAACCATTAAAAAACGCTCGTTACGCTCTACAGACGAGCGAAGCCACATGTTCACATTGATCTTATAAACATAATGAAATGTGGCACCGCGCAGAGAAGGAACGGCACTAAAAACTTAATTAGTTCATTAAAATTCAACGATTTGAGCGCAATGCAACACGAGAACGTGCGCTTACATATTTTGTAAATCACTTTTACGCCGCGCAGCAACGTCGACGAGGCTGCCAAACGATTAATTCTGTTTTCGCCGCGATACAATCGGATCGGCTAGAGTGCATCGCCGGCCGATACGAAGCGTTATAATTAGCCCTTCATATTTATAAACCCCAAAGGACGAACAAATAAAAAGGCAATCTGCAGTGTTGCTTAATCGCACCGGCGAAACTCGATGCGTTGATAAATTGTACGAGTATGACGCGCCTTTTGTATACCTGCCGATATATATATATACACTTTCTTCCTTCGCTTCGCGCATAAAAAAGCCGGTTATAAACGTCTCGTATTTGCGGTAGGCCGAAGCGATATCCCCGCGCGCGTCATCGCGGCGAGTGCAGAAAAAGGGATAATTCGCCACGCAATTTCCTCGAAAAAAAAGCCGGCGATCTCGCTTCGAAATTTAATTCCACGGTGTATTGTCGGGGAAAAATTGATTCCACTTATACGCCGCCGCCGCCGTCGAGATGATTCATTGATTTTGCACTTGCAGACGCGATGTCGAACAAGTAGCTGGCCAATCGTAAAATGCCATTGTTCCGAGTATATATTTTAATAGCCGCTACCGCCTTTCGGTTGAATTGCGCCGCGTTTCGAGGATAAAAACTAAACCATAATTTAATTAAAACCTACTTTTTGCAGCGGAGAATGTCAATCTCTCTCCCGAAAGTGGCGTGTTGCGTCAGTCGTTTAAAAAAAAAGAAAAAAAAAAGCACTCGAAAGGATAATCCAAAATAATCCCTCTCCCAGACACCGACGCTTTCAATTTCGCCTCGTATCTCGGCGTGTAATACGAGCCCTCCGGAATGTTCGCGAATCAATCACGCGTCGCGAATAATTAAGCCAATCGTCGACGAGCAAAAAGACGCACATCAAAGCCCCCGCTCGCCGACGCCGCGGTCCCGGAAGTGAGCGCTGAAAAACATCGCCGATAAAATATACGTAAGAGCTCCGCGAGAGAAACAGGACGGGCGGCTTTCCTGGGCGTGCGCACAGCGTAACTCGCTCGTGCTGCGCCAGTTGTATTAAGGTCAGAGCCGAGAAAATTCTTACGAAAAGATTACAAGGTCGGCCTGTCGCCGGGTAGATCCTCGACGGCTTTGGCGGTTACTCGGACCGGAAACGGTTATAGGGACTCGCGAAATTCGCCGTGAGTCAGCTTTAATTAGCCGAGCGGTAATTTAATTAGCGAGGGGCGAGATTCGCTTGTACCGAGTGGCGAGGATACAAGTTGTCGGAGCGGTGGAGGGAAATCGGCTGGACGTGATTGAATCGAGATGATTGTGGTCGATAAAAATTCATCGAGTGTAAGGTGGTGATTGTTGTTTGATTTGTAAATTATTTTTGCTGAGTTGGTTGTCGGTAGATGGTTGTGAAGCGGTGAATATTTCTGCTCGAATAAGTTGCTGGTTTTTTAAAAATCAATTATGAAGTACAGTTTTGCGTCACTAGCCTTTTAGTAAATTTAGAAAATTAAATATTAAATACGTTTGAAATAAAGAAGGTTGAAACTGGTACAGAACTTTGCATAAATTTTTGTAAAGTCATACATCTGATGCACAAGCAAACAAAAAAAAAACCTTAGCAGATTAAATTTTCCTGTTTTTGGACTCATGCAGGTAGCTAAAACTCAAACTTCCTTTTTTTTGCCTTGTTTCGTTTATTTTAAATTTATCATATCGCCAATGAATAGCTAATATTTAATAATAATAAATAACAGTAATAATCACAAAATTTGCGATAAAAAATAATCGAATTCATTAAAAGTATAGTTGAATACTGCAAATAAATATTGATTATATAAATAGAAAAGTATTAGCTGAAATAAAAGTGTAATTATTGGTTATTACTGAAATTAAATCTTCCGAAGTATGCGTTAACTAACATTGAATTGTTATTCAGCAGCGCAAGTAATTATTAATTAAGGTTTTAAAATATAAAAATAAATAAAATTTATGGATGGATTAAGTAACCAGTATTGAAAGCCATTAAATATAAGTTATTAAAAGTTACTTTATAGATTTTAACAAATTTGCAACTAATAGTATGAAGTGAAAGATCTACCAGTATCATCTATTCTATGGAGGTGATTAAAAATAATAAAATAAATAAAATCGTTAAAAATAAAAATTGTAAAAGGAAGAGCTATAGATGTAGGCCGACTTTTTTAAACATTTTTTTATGGCCGCCTAATTTTTCGGCGGAAACTCCGCCCACGCTTTCTTTTTCTTGCGATTGGACCAACAGGGATGCTGACCCCATGTATAGGCGGGAACGCCTATACCGTGCTTGAGTCTAATTTCGGTAAGATTGTTTAAACAAATGACGGGAGATCTGAACACCTGTCTCGTGTGTAAGTCTGTTTAGAATCTGGGCATATCTGAAATTGGGAAAGTACAAAAAAGAAGAAACAGTAAATATTCTGAGAAATAACTAACTTTACAGCTAGCAAAAAGTAGATTTTAAGGGAAAGGGAATTTTGAACCAAGAAAGAATTTTGTGGTTTAAATTTTGCTATTTAGTGTCGTCTTAACTGCTGCAATCGAAAGAACAAGCCACCGGCCTTCATCCCTAGCTGTATTGCTACCAGAGTAGTACATAGGCTAATAAGGAGTAGGAAAGCGTCTTATTAAATTAGGACGCGACAATTGGTAAAACTCAAATTCAAATTCCTCCACGTTTAATGACAACGTTTAAAAAAAGTTCTAAAATTTATAAAAAACAGAATTTTTAAAATTCCTTGCTCAAAGCTCGATTTCGCACCAGCTTGAATAAAAATCATGCACTAAATCAAGCTTTGTACAAATGGAATCAAAAAATAATGTTCAATACAAGAGAATAAATG
>UCOM01001946.1:0-32814 GCA_900474385.1 Ormyrus pomaceus
AGACGAAACGCCTGACTTGCTCCAGCCTCCTACAATACAAACTATTAACATGAATTTGTTAAATTGTATATAAATTCTGTACAATAATACAAGAAAAATTAATTGTATATAATTTGTATCATTATTATGTAGAATCATTTTTGAATACAGCCCTTGCATACAACTTGTATTCAAGTTGAAAAAAAATTTTTGCACTTGGGATGTATAAAGCCGTTGCTCGAGGATCGTGGTAAGAACTCCTAGTTGTTGTTTCATGGGCTTCGTCGACGCGATTATTTTAGTGCGATTTGGCGATAGCTCAGCTGAGTAATATATTTTCGAAGCATCAAATGCGTTAATTTAATGATTAACGATATAATTAGTTTTTGGCCGAAGTTGAAAAATCGCCGAGAACCTACTATTTGTTCGTCCAGATTTTATAAAGATGCCTCTAATTGCATACAATTAAAATTTTCCAGTTATAATTAGTACCGAAGCATTTAGCAATTTTGAAATTCAGAAACCTCCCGTTTAATAACAAGCGTCTCGGAACGGAAGTCCAAAATATCCAGTTTCTTGCTAAATCGATTTCATAAACTGATAAAATTACCGATAATTTGCCAGCAATTAATAAGAAATTAAAACAGTTTAATTAAAATATTCATCGTCTCTTCCTCTCCCCTCTATAAATAAAATTTGCATTGAAATGAACATAAGCCACGCGGTTCGTCGGCAATGAAAAATAATCGCGAGACGCTTCTTCTCCGGGAATTCTCGCGAAGCCGTTTTGACGCTATAACGTTCAATCGGCCGTATAATTAACACACTCGCGCGAACCCGAAAATCGCGGGGAAGCACGCGAGAGGTGCGCGTGCGCGCCGAGAAGGAAGAAAGCGAAAGGAGTGGAAGAGGGTGGGGGGAAGGGGGGACCCCCGAAATTATATCCGAGCCGTTCATCGAGCCAATAAAGTTCAATTATTCGCGGAAACGCGGCGGCAGATAGCCGCGGATAAAAGACAGACGGCCGGCTCCGAGCGGCGAGATGATAATCTAAACGATCGGGGCGAAAGTGGCCTGGCGCGAGGAGAGAGAGAGGAAGGAACGACGCCAGGGCTGAAATTGGCAATAACAGGATATTCGCCGGTGTTCGGCCGCTGAACTTCCTATTCTGGTTAGCATTCAAATTGAATCTTCGTGGGCTCGGGCCTCGCGAAGAGTTAATGGACCTCGCGAGCTCCGAAATTGCCGACGAGCGCGCCGTTGCCGCAAGATGCCGCGAACTCGATCGCACAATCGCGCGGAGGGAGAGGAGGATTGAAAGAGAGCGGGTAATGCTGACGACTTTGTTGCCGAGAGTCTAATTTCCCTGGTTTATCGGGGGGTTAGAGAATTTTGACGGAAATTTATTTAACGAAGAACTAATTTCAATCAGTTGGTTCGGTTTGATTAACAATATTGAATTGTAATTAATATTCAATACTTTGTCAATAAGCTGTTCGTGAATATAATTATGTAAATAATTTATTAATTCGTAAAATTTACATATTTACTAAATTTTAAAAACTTGACATAATAAATGAACATTACAATAAAACTATCGCACGGAATTTAAATCTAATTTTAATTCCTGATTTATGCAAAATTATTACATATTGCAAAATTCGGCAGCCGAATCGAAAGGGCAGATCTTTAGGCACCAGTAGGTTTTCCTCGCGCTGAATTAAAAATGAGCGGCGCGTCGTCGGGCGCGAGTCAAGTACGGGGAGGTCGTCTCGAATATAAGTCGAGAGCTTTAGCGGTGTTTGCGCAGAGGAGCCCGAGCTCTCTTAGCGATATATGCGCGAGAATAAGAAGGAATGTCGTGAACGACGAGCGACACGGCTCGTTTAGTCGCGAGGGTTCTCTCGTAACTCGAGCGAGAGCCAGAGAGGGAGAAAAAAAAGGGGGAGCGATAGGATTGGGGGAGCCGCGCGGGAAGGAAGGAAAAAAAAAGAAAGGAGAAGAAGCGGGAGGGTGGCGGAGACAGTCGGTGTCGTTTCCCGCCTTTTTCCTGCCACGAGGAACGAATTAGCCGGTCTGATTTGGCTCGGGAGAGAGAGAGAGAGAGAGAGAGTTCGGGGATTCGGAGTTATCGCGTTACTGTCGCCTTCAAAAGGGCCACTTCCTACACCCACCGCAAGAGTGGAACTCGAGGAGTTAGGCCTAAGGAACGGTGCCCCGGTGTGCTTTTATACTTTTTTCCTTTTCAAGCTTCAAGCGTGACAACTGACTTATATTAGCTATATACTTCGTGATTTGTGCCGCTTTTTTTCTTCTTTTTATTTTCATTCGGGACTAATAAAATCATTCTTTCTCTTCATCGAAGCCAAAATTACTCTTACCACTAATTTTAATGTTCTAATTAAAATTCGAGAAGAAATTTTAAATAATTATATATAATAATAATCAATTCTTTAAAGGCTACTCGACAACGTAATTAAACCAGCTTGGATTACATTACAATTCGCCCAAACGCTAATTACACCAATAACGGAAAGTAAAAAAAAAAGTGAAAATCCCCGAAACTCCAGCCAATCAGCAATTCCCCGCCGTCTCCCGCTCATTAAATTCGCAGGAACGAGTTCCCCGAGTACATACGGGGGCCAAGAAATGAGGCGCGGCGCGCAGTGTCCCTCGGTCCCCTCGGACCTTCTCCGTCTTGGGCGGCGAGATTCGAAATGGCTAATTTGGCGGGCTGCTCGGGACTCCCCCGAGGAGCGACAAAGTCTCGCCGGCGCGAATCGAAGAAACGCCGAGCGTGTATACGTATATATGTATATACAGCCGACGGGAGGGAGGAGAGGAGAGTCGGGCGCACATCTTGATATAATTCTATTAGAGGTAACTTTGTGCGCGAGCCCGTCGTTGGATTTAATCACGGAGCCAGCGAACCGTGCGATATTCCAGCTTTCCGCCGAGGACTCTCATTGTCGAATTAACCTGACCTCGGCGCGGCCGAGGCGAGCTGAAATGTGCTCCTTGATTTGCGATTTTTCGAGGGTTTTACGCTGATTGAAAGCCTCTTCTGCTGTAACGGTGGTTAATTGCGGGGATGTCTGTTGAGGTTTTGCTTAAAAATTCGCTGGAAAAGACAATGAAATTGGCCGATGATTTCTGATTTTATGTAACAAACTGAAATTAAATTTAATTTTTGCATTCCAGCCGAACTTCAAATGGACGTCCTGAGGGAACGGCAAGTCAAAGACAATCTCGAGCGTCAACTGCAGGACGAGCAAAAGATCCGAGGTAAGTGATTATACTCGCCCTCCCTACAACAGCTCCAAAAATTCTCCAGAATCAGCCCAAGTCGCATAATATAAGAATCGACGCGTCGCCCAAGAAAATGATTGGCGTGGCGGGGCGTATACATATATACACCGAGAGCGGGTTTTACTCCGGGAGAGGGTTAACTTGGTAATAAATCAAGAAGCCGTAGAGACATCGCGCGCTATAAAGTTGCCGGCGTAGACCGGAGGTTGGAGGCCCTCTCCGTCTCTCTCCTGCGTATCCTATTATTCTGGCTCCGGGAGAGAGAGAGAGAGAGAGAGAGCAAGTTGGCTCTCGCTATCCGCGGCTGCTGCTGCCTGCCTTATGCGTCTCGCGCGCGCGCCGGGCGAAGGAGCTGCCGCGCGGTAATGGCAAGGAGGAGCCAAAGGCCCTGATCACTCAGGCAAGTTTGTATCGGATGTCAGTCCGTAATAGAATAGTCCTCTCTCTTCGCTGTCTCCGGGGCTCCGACGACGCCCGTTTACGCCCCGCACGTCGCGACGCGCGCGGCCCTTTGACGTCTTGAGCAGGACGCGGTTCAGCGTTTTCAAAACTTGTATTATAGAAGCTTGCTGCTGGATCTGCGGCTTGTGTTATTCTTAATTGCGTAGGGGTTGAGGCAAGCTGCTTTCACTTCTCGGCTTCATTATAGGATTTTTTTTTATAAATTAAAGAACTTAAAATCCAAACTATAATTAATAGCATCTTACAACAATAAAGACAGAAAAAATAGAAAAATTACCCTGCAATCCCCACCTGCTACCGCAGCATAAGTATCCCACCTAAATTGTCCTACTCAAGAAGAACGCGGACTCAATTTGTTTATCTATCCTCCTCGCGCCCATTCATTCCCTACTTACCATCCATAATCGAACGATTCGCTCCTTACGACTCTCCCCGAGCCTGATGAGTCGAGCGCTCGAACCGTTTCATTATATATCTCCTTGCGCGATCGATTCGCTCTCCCCAATTTCCTTATCCTTTCGCCCCTGACTCTTTTGCACGCGCGCGCTTTTATACATACGGCGCGGTGCATCTGGCCGTCGCACGTGTGCATTTTTTTCAGATATAAACCTTCGGATTCGACGCGCGTCCAGGCCCGGTTAAAATATATGCGTTATAGGTATACACACTCGGGCAAGTCGACGGACTTTATATATTTATGAGATATAATACTCCGGAGCCGAGGGTTATGGTGGCGTTTTATTTTGGGATTTTAATGAGCGCACTCGACATTTCGGGGAGGGCTGTGCGCGTATAAAAATTGATGCTCGCGGGCAATGCGAGAGCGATCGGGAATTAATTACGGACTTTGAAATTATGTGTTAAAATTTTATTGACAGTTTAAAATGCGATCGGCGGTTTCGTTGGAAAACTGCATTTTTTTTTTAATCGGCATCGGGAGATCTGATCTCAATTAAGTTTTATGCTTTTGGAGGTTGATCATATTTATAGTGGAAAATATTTAATTTCAGCTAAATTTATATTGGTGGTAATGTTAAATAATCGTATGAGCTTATCGCTCGATCTAAAAGTGTATTATTTTTATCAGAAAATAAAAATGAAGAAATCCCTGAAGAATTTATCACACTAAAGATCCCAAAATATTTCTATTCAATATTTATATTGAAAAGTGTAATACAATACATTTTCTATCCGTAAAGTAAAATATCTTACCGAGTTACTTTATATGTCACTAAATAATTCTGTGTCACATAGAAACTTTAACAAAGAGGTCCGTCCGAAATTGAATTTTCCCAATCTCCAAAGAAACACTGAAAAAAAGCACACACCCGCCGTAGAAGCAAAGCCGCAAAAGCACTTAGGCGCAGATTAAAGCGTGAATCGACACTCGGATTTGCCGCGTCGGGGGTGTGTGCAATATACGTCCCAAATAAAATATGGCCGACGACAATGCGCGTCAAAGGCGCGAACACCAGGCTGAGGCTTTTGCTTATTACACCGGGCAGCCTGGCAGGATCGATGACTCGGGAGTCCTTTTTTTCGTCCCCCGCCGCACGACGCGTTCATCTTCCGCGGAGCTTGTCGCTTTTTTGCGCGCGGCGGCGGATTCATTTTTCAAGGAGACTTCCGAAAATCCACGTCGAACTTTCGGATTCAATAAGGTCCCCGCGGCTGCAGTGACGGGCGCACAAAGGCCCGACGAGACGAGATAAATATGTAAAGTCGCGGGGCCGCGCGAGCGACGCCTAGCGGGTATACGGGCTTATTAAAAAAAAAAAAGAAAAAGGAGAGAACGAAGGGAGGTGATGAAGATGGGAAGATAATATTGCGTCATCTCGCGGCTTTGAGGGAACTCGTATCGGCTTGATGTGTTTACGATGATTTTGTCAGTTTTTAACGCCGACGGCTGGGATTCATCTGCCGCGGGTATATTCGCAACAATTTCAGAGAGACACTGCTGACCTCTTGGCATTTAAAATATGAGTTATCATTGAATAGAAGCGATAAATATTTCGGCTCCATTGTTCCGTACTTGATAATATTTCCTTTCTTCTCGACTCTAAAGCTTCGAGTTGCTTCAAAATAATTTTTCGAGTAACGACAAAAACGAGGAAAAAGATTTAAATTTCCCGGTTTCCATCCTCGGACGATTAAATTTAATACACTCGAGAGTTAAGCCCAACACCGCGCATAAAACCAGCAATAACACTCCGTCCTGGACACGCAGAAAAATATATAAGCGCGAGACTCGGCAAGTCACCGCTGGAAAAGGAGGAAGCACATCGGGCGAGCCGCCCCACAGCCTTTGGTAACACGAGCCTGGAACAACAACCGGTCCATTAGTCAAGCAGGTCCGTGTCAATACATGAATGCGACGGGCAGTCAGCGCGAGTACGACACCGATTCCTTTTTTCCCGATGTCTCGCTAACCCACACCCACCCCACCGCCCGACTGTCAGTCATATCTCTCGCCCAGAGCAAATAGAGCCGTCGATATTATGTGCTTCTATACTCGTCGGGCAAGGCGGCCTTTTTTTGCTCGATTAACGAGATATACTTTTCTTGGTAGGAAATTTTTTTTTGGTTTTTTTGCGAGAGGTATAGTATTTTTGGGAAGCTACTCGGTTATTAAAGTAAAATTTGGTATAAAAATAAAGTTTCGGTACGCGCACAAAAGTGAAATTCAATTTAAAGAAATCCATCAAAGCAATCCCGACTCGAATTTCCATCCGTCGTCTGGCCGAAAACTTTCCTCTCTCCAACTCAATCGCCGGCTAATAAGGCCTCGGTGTGTCGTTCGATTCCTCCTCCGACGCGCCTCGACGACTTTTGAGATATAGGCGCGGCGTCGAGACATTAACCTCCGCCGCGCGGCGATAAGTAATTTGTGCTTACACCCGAAGATGATTGATGACCTCGCTCGCGCGAGACGTGCGTTTTCCGAATATAAGCCCCAATCGAACTAATGACCGTCGCGTCGCCGCGCGGCGGCTAAGAAAAGGGCCTAATCACGCTAACAAGGGCGTTTCCACTCTCGAGTTTTCTCTCGCTCGCTGCCGGTATCCTCTCCTCGAAGCGCGCCCGGTTTTGTTCACTGGGCGGTTTTTTTTCTTCTTTTCCTTTTTTTTTTTTTTTGCTTCCCCCGGCTGTTCCTTTTTACGCTCCGAATGGCTTTCAGCGCCGAGAACGTCACGGTTTGTTTTCCGAGTGTGAGAACTACATTATCGTGGCAATCGATGAGGCCTGAATAATAGAGATATTCATTAGTCATTTTGTGAGCCGATACAGCCTGGTATTAGCCGAGTTTTTTTTTTGTTGCTTTTTCGTGTAATAATAACATGTGTTAAGTTATAATGGGGAATTTATTAATATGTACTTTGGGCGAGGAGGAGAAAATTTTCGTACGGAAAAATGATAAGCTTTATAAGATTTTAATGTCTTGAATATTTTGCTTGTTATTCTTTATCTTAATTATTCATTTAGGTATTAATTATTATTATCCGCGTCATTAAAACTTTTCTAAATCCAAACAACACGTAATTCTATTATAGCCAATTTAAAAACTGCAAATAGGCAAACAATAAAATATTAAAGTACACAAGAAAGCTAATAATTCAGCTCCTTATTCCTGGCAGGCCGCAGTTATTAATAAAAGAAAAACTCGCGAAATAATAAAAGCACGACTCCGCATTTACAGAGCACTAAATTTCTCGATCCATAAATTTCTATATAAGAAGCCGCATATTCGCGGGCAGCCGCCGCCGCCGTCGAGTGCTCGAAATAAATTAGCTTTTTCTTTTTTACGAGTCCGCAAGTTGCTCCGGCGCAAGGATTGCGCGTAAAATCCGCGAGGGGTTGGCGGGATAAAGAAAGCTGAGAGAGAGAGAGAGAGAGAGAGAGAGAGAGAGAGAGCGGAGGGGAAGACGCGCCTATTTAGCGGACGGCGCTCCTCGCCTCATAGTCTCGCATTGTGTCGTGACGTCGGAGGGTGCCGTCAGCGAAATGGGGGAGTCAACGCGCGAACAATGAGATGACCTTTATGGGGGCTCTGTAATCGCGAAATCGTACATTCATTCGGAATTATTGCCCGAGATAGGGCTTATCTTCGCGCATCTCGCCACTCCCCCGAGTTTACGATCGCCGAGAAAACGGTAATGATATCGCACTCGGCGTTCGTTCGAACGTCTTAATTGAAAACAAACTCGTCCGTCGATTTGGACTTTTTTAATAAACGTACCGATTACGTTCAACCCTCCCGCGCCGACTGGTGCTTTGATCGGAAGAAGGCACAAAGCGGCCGGATATATATACGTTTGACTCCAGCCGAGGAGCGGCGCTCGAGTGTCAATCGTACGCAGAGACCCCCGGCGACTGGAAACGAGAGGCGAGAGAGCGACGACGCAAACGAACCGCGGAAGCTTTAAAACGGGGGAGCCGACAGCTGCCTTTTACCGCCGGTTTACACGGAGCTGCGGCCGTCTCTGTAATTAGCCGGACTGAGAGAGAGAGCCCCGCGAGTTCGGTCGCAAGACGCGGAGAGCGAGAAAATCTGCGCTCCGCGCCGCCGCGTACGTATACGCGACTCTTTTTCTGCGCGTGTCCGACCGCAGCGAGTGCGTGTGGTATACGGAGAACGATGGTTTAGCTCGGCGGACGTAGCGGTTTTCTAATTGAGGCAAATTGAACTGTTATCTTTCAGGCGCGCGGGGAGGGAAAACATTTATTTGCTTTCTTTTGTTCGTTTGCTGTTTCGTTTGACTGGGATGAGAGCGGTTAAACTGGTTTATATATCCCCGTAGTTGTAGAACTGTTTGTTGCAAAGTGTAAACGTGATAAAAACTGATAAACGATGATAAAAAGTGATTAATTTAGGTTGCAAAAACTTATTTAGTCATCATAAAGCTCTTGAAGTTTTCTCAAAATTAAAACGGCAATATAAAACCGAACTAACACTCTCGAGAACGCGGCGAAAATCAACCGCGCAGCAATTCATCAAGCAGCGAGGGCCAGACCGTCAATCGGAAACCTCAGCACATGAAATCGCGGTACATCACGCTCCCCGCGGCCGCTTTGCAAAATAATCGAAACTCGAGCCTCGTCGCGCGTCGGAAGATTAATTGTCGCCGGCAGCGATCTGCCAAGTTCGACAATCGTTGTTTGGCGCTTGTAAACAGCCGAGTGCGAGCGCGAGCGAGAGAGAGAGAGAGAGAGAGAGACAGAGAGATAAACGCGCTCCGCGCGTAGGTGTCGGGCGGAGGGCTGCAAAGTCCCCCGGGTCCCAATTACAGCGACACCCGATCCCGGCATTAACGCAGCGCCCGGTTAATTCGAGGGGGCGAGTCGCGCATAAATCTTGGCCGCGGCGCCTGCAGTTTCGACTGCTCTCTCTCTCTCTCTCTCTGTCTCTCTCTCCCCGCACTGTTCCGCCGCGCGTCGTGTAAGCCGAGCCGCGCGCGCGATTGCCCCGCGAACGAGGTGGAGGGAGGCGATCGCGCGCCCGCAGTAGTAGCGAGCGACGAGTGTCAGACTTCGCCGGAGTGCAGTTTGTACACGCTTCGCGTTATTACTGTCATCCGCGGGTCTCTCAATTTGCGAGCGGAATCAATTGGGGGGACCGATATGTATCCTGCGATTTATTGCCGCTTTGATGAGGGATTTAAATTTCACAGTTTTTGCGTGCTCTCGAGCATTATTTTCAGCTTCCCCGCGATGAATCTTGTAACAAAGCTGCAGCAAAGCCAAAAATAGCGAGAGTCGGCCTCGCCTCCTCGAGTCGAAAATCCGTGTTCTTATTTTTAAAAATCGCGCGCGGCGGCGGCAACGTGAAACTCAAGGGTGCGCGAAAAAAAAAAACACGAAGCGAAGCAACGCCGCGCCGCGCCGCGTCCCTTCTGCACCGCAAAGTCCGTCCGGCAAAGGCATCGGAAAATCGAGCACATAAGAAGAAAGAGGTGGCGCGCGAGCAAAGGGACATTCTTCAAAGAAAAGCTGGCCAACCGCGCTGTCGCGCGCACACCGACACGTGCACAGAGAAAGAGAGAGAGAGAGTGCTCCGCTAGGAAAACGAGCTGTCGTTACACAGCCGAAGAAGTCGCCGGACCGACGGCTCGTACACACACACACCTTTGACGTAATACAGAGAGCCTTTCTCTTTACAGTCGCTGGCCAAGCTCTGGCTTTTGGAATTCTTTAGCGTCTTGTGTGTGCATTATGTCGACGATGCCGGACGCTTTTCGTGCCTCGTCGGGGTTTATTTTTAAAAGAATATCGCTTGATGCAAGCGGCGATCCAGTTTCGGTGGCTGCTTTTTCGACCAAAATAGGAGGCTGCCGAGTATATACCTGTTTTCTAGGACTATTTTTGTGTTTTGCAAGCTTAATCGATCGATCGAGCATAAATATATACTCTAACGACGACAGAATCGGTTTTATAAGTCTTTAAATTACTCTTCAAGCTTAATTAATTACTTTATTTTTAGAAGCATAATAAACCGAAATTGTACATAAAAGCCTTTGAATACACAGAGAAATCGCGAGGTCTTTCCTATACACGTATAGTCTCGCCTCACGGCCTAGATCTTTAATATTCCTCTCGCCCGTTTAACCTTTCTTCGTCTCCGTCGCTCAATTCTCTCCGGCGCGTTACTTCTTTTTCCTCACAAAGCCTCCACTCGCTCGCTGAATATTCCTCCAATTTCCAATGAATCGGAATACGGCAAAGTGCCGCACAAAGCGGGACACGAAGGAGGCGACGCTCCGTACTCAAACGCCTGCCTCTTTTCGTTTTCGAGAGTTTCGCCGCGCTCGTCTCCGCGCGGCGACCCTCCTCTCTCTCTCTCTCTTCTTTTTTCCGCTCGGAAGCCAAAGCTTTCTACTGTTTGTCCGTCGCTGACTTTGCCTCTCTCTTTCTCGCCCCTATTTTCTAAACCCTTCCGCCGTTTGTAGGTGTATACGGTCAGGAGTAAGTGCGTGCCGGGGATGTTCAAGGGCGCGTGAACACCTGATATGGCCGCACTCGAACATTCAATGAATCCGCGCACGTCTCTGTGAGCTTCTAGCACTGCCGGGCGGAGGAGAGCAGATGTAAACGAACGGGAGAATGTAGTTGAGCGAAAGGGTTTTTTTAAATTTCGCGTTATTCCTGGTTTCATCGATCTGCGGTCGGGTAGAAAAAATGCGAAGCAAAGTCTAGCGAGGCAGGATGACGTCTGCAGCAGGCTCCTGCCAAGGCAATTATAAATTGAGACCGCGACGGGGTTTATAAATATAAAAGCATGAAAACGCAGTAGCAGGAATAAATATAGCGATAAGATAAAATAATGTGGTGTGCAAGAAGAATAAAGAAGAAGCGTGCATCGAGGTTACGGGTATATTTGCGCGCGACATCGATAATGTGCGTCGCTGCGTGCGTTCCACGTGTGTGGAGACGCGCCACGAGGCATTATTTTGCTTTCCTCGCATTCTTTTCCTTCGCTATTTATAATGATCGGGAAATCGTACTTCTTTGTGATATTTTCTCTAAAAGAATGTTCGGTGTTTGGGTGTTTTCAAAACAGACAATTATCGTACAGGCTTGTAATTATGGTTCAACTTTGAAAATAACGAGTCAGGCTTGCTTTACGTATTCCCGCAGTCATATTACAATAGTTAAAGCATGTTTACTCTCAAAACTGGTATAATTACTCTGGAAAATCATTTAATTGAATAATCATCGAGTCCTCCGCAAAAAAAAAACCTCGCAACCATGAAATTTAAATAGAACGCGAAGCCCGAGCTTGAACCAGCAGAGGAGCAATGCCGGTAATCTCGGTAACCACACTCCCGTTTACACGTAGTCAAAGGGTACCAATCGCTGGGAGGCAAAACGTCAGCTCGCTCCGCAGCCTCCGCCGAGCTACTCTTCAATCAGGCCTCGGACCAAGTTTACACGGTGCCTCGGCATCGGCGGCTCGGGCGCTCCTCTCCCTCAATGACATTTAATCGCCGTAAACACACGGCAGCTGCCCGGCTGCGGAAAAAGTCGGCAGTGTAGCGCTCACCCTCGCGGAAAAGACAGCGCATACAAAGTGGCCCATTTGGCTCGAGTCCGCATTCCAGTTTCCAGTAGCCGTCGGGGTATAGAGTTACCATTATCGCTTAGGCGGCCTGTAAAAGGAGGGGAAAGAGCGTAGGAGAACGATAGAGAGAGAGAGAGAGAGAGGCCAGTTGTCGCGGTCACTTTGTGAACTGGCCCGGAGTGCCCCCGCTGTTTAATTAAGTCTCACCTGAACTACTCGCGCCTTGCGCCAGAGCTCTCCGGCCCTTTCATCATATACACGCCCCCGCGCCTTTCCGGCTTTCGCTTACGGCGGACGGGGAGTCGTTTATGCTCGGCTCTCCCTGTATTTTTCGCGGAGTCGGGAGAGAGAGAGATTTTAATTGTCATTTTTGCGCTCGATTTCGCCCTGGCCTCGACAGGGTTTAGCGTTACTCGCGCGCGGCTTGGATTCGTTGAGAATTAATGGGATTTTCGAGAAAATTCATTAAGCTCGCGCTATTATTTTGCAAACGCTCGC
Organism: Ormyrus pomaceus; assembly: GCA_900474385.1. Lineage (NCBI taxonomy): Eukaryota > Metazoa > Arthropoda > Insecta > Hymenoptera > Ormyridae > Ormyrus > Ormyrus pomaceus. The sequence continues at coordinate 12,305 of UCOM01001946.1, forward strand.
TAAATACAATCTGCTTACGAAAAGTCGCGAATTCTCTCCTGTAGTTAATTACTTAATCAAACTGGTAATCAACTTTCGTCCACTTCGAGCAAGCTCGATCTTTGCCGACGAAATAGCCCGTATTCCGACTTCCAGTACAGAAACGAGCATCGTTTACCGAGACGTCAAATTAAAGATAAAATTGCAGTGCGCATCGAGACAAGTCACTAAGCACAGCAATAAGCGGCCGCTGCGGGTCCGCGTATAAATTCCTCCGACGGAGCAAAAAGAAAGCCTCTCTCTCTCTCTCTCGGCCGAGGGAATCGGGAGCAAGACTGGATTTCTCTCTCTCTCTTTCCCTCGGCGCGTTAAGTTTATTTTTCCAGGCGCCACCCCACGTCGCTGCGGGCGGCGAGCTCCGCGCTTGCGTATGAATTCGCTCGCGCATAACACACCGAGAGAGGAGAGCTTCCGTAATATAATTGTTAATGCGCTAATGCGCCCCCGGCGTCGTTTATGCGTTGCGTATATACGCTCTCTTTCTTTCTCTCTCTCTCTCTCTCTCCTTTATTTTACATCTCGCGCAACTTCATTCTTCTCCTCCTTCTCCCTCTGCCTTCTTTCCTTCTCTGCCGACTGCTGCCGCTGCTGCTGCCTGTCCATTGTGCGTGCCTCCCCCTTTCTGCGTTTTACATCTTAATATCTTGCTCTTTATTTGCCCGCTCTGCTAAAGCCTAATGTAATGTATAATAATGCGCGTAATTACTTTTTCTGTTTTGCATACTTTTGTTAAGCCGTTTTAAAAGCTTCTTTTATTAAAGGCAATAAAGGCCTCTGCCGTACAAAGTATTTTTAATACGCAATAACAGCCAATAATAATAAACTTTAATCATAATTTTTTTACTGATTTTTTTTTTAAACAATACTACCATTTTGAAGTGTACGCAATTGATAAAAATTCTGTATTAATCTACAAAACAAAGAATATCTACCCTACTCCTTTTGCCCGCCGCTGAAAACAAGCACCGAGAGGAAAACGGCGCTGCTCTCTGGGAGGTCTTTTAGCGTCGGCGACAATGTCCGGTTTGCGGCGGCCGCCTCGATTGCACGCCTGGCTTGCGCACCGCGAGAAGGAGGAGAGGACTTGCGGTCGCTCTCGTCGGCGCGAAAAAAGCCGCGCACGCGCGTGCGCGTTCGGCCGGAAGCCGAAGCGCTTCTCTCGCGCGTTTCTCCCGACTACCGGTCTTGGAGATCGATTTTCCCGGTAATGTTGCCGGTCGGTTTTGCCGGCGCGAGGCGATATGCGTTTGTTGCATTAGAGCGAGCAAATATATCGTTGAATTTAGAGGGGAATTGCGTGCGCGAGGATCGTAAGGGGGGAAGAGGCGGCGGATGCGCATTCTTATTATTTTTACGAACCATTGTTTATTTCAATTTAATAAGGTTATCTTGAGAAAGAGGCCTGATTCAATTAAGGCTCATTTGAATAATTAATTAACGCGATGATTAACCGCCAGCCAGAAGAAAGCGCGAATATTAAATAAATTCAAATCCATATCGTAACTCCATACGAAATGATTTATTCATCGACTTGACAGTCAATTAATTTTAACTACCCAGCAAAATACCTTGGTATATAAGTTAATAGAGTAGGCAAAAATTTTCATTTAGTCGCGGCGAGAACGTGAGAATGTATAAAAAAAAAAAAAAAAAGAAAGATCCTAGCTCAAAGCGTATAACGAGTTCCTTATTATCAAGTTAACAGAGCAAAATAAAATGATATTCCTGCGCGCGAGCTGCTTTTTATATTTAAAAAAGCGTCCCCGCGCCAAGCGAAACAAAAAAAAAAAGGGGCGCATTTTCTACGCGACGGTTCCCCGTATCTATATACATATATGTATATATACTCACGCGTCAGGCGTTTTAAACAAATTATCGATCGCCGCGCGGCGCACACTCGCAAACAAGCAGCGCAGCGAGAAAATGAGCTCTCCCGCGAGAGAGCGAGAGAGAGCCCCTTGAAATAATTCTAACCACGAGCGGCTTTTTTTAAAATTCCAGGTATACGCTCAAGTATGCCAGAGAGCGTACAGAGGAAGGCTCTCTCTCTCTCTCCTGCCGATGCAAAAAATTCCACGTCGCAGGTTTAGAAAATAGAAAAAGCCGACGACCGGGCTCTCGCTCGCGTGCGCCTGTGTACGTGTCGGAGTAATAAGAAAAGCGACTTTTTACGATACAGGCGCTCTTTTATATATACGTATAATCGCGCGCGCGCGCGCAGCGACAGCGCGAAAATCGAAAAAACGCACGCGGGGCGCGCATACACGGCGCGCGCGGCTCTTGCAGATGCAAAAAGAGATAGAGCCTCTCTCGCTCCGAGGGACAGCGGGGCATTCGTCAAAGCCAGCTATACTAATAGACGCTTAGAGCTACCGAGTTATATGCTCCCGCTGCCGCTGCCGTTGCTGCCGGGTAAATTTCTCGGTTAGCCGACTGTCTAGGTGCACGCATGCATAATATTTTCTTTCTCCCTCCGAGCGGCGAGCGCTGAAAAATATTCCAGGAGGGAAGTGGAGAAGCTACGAGAGAGAGAGAGAGGGAGAAGAGAACGAGCGCCGAGCGGACACCAGAGTCGCGAGATGTTCTTTTTTGCCGATCTTTTTCCCCCGACGTCGATTCTCAAAAGGAGGAAGCTGAGGTCTTCGATATTGCTGGATATAGATAATTGACAAGATCCCCCTTCCTTTTGCGCATTTTGTCAGGACTGTTGTTCGTGGGACCTCGAATTACTTTTAATTATCGAATCTACTTTTTTTTTTTAGTTTACGTAGCTTCAAATAATTTACTATATTTTATTACGACAAGAGGTGGAAATTCCCAATATTCGTAAAAGAAGGCAAACGACTCTTTCATTAATCGCCCAAACTATCTATCCTCGAAGGGTGTCCCTTAAAACAGGAGCCAGCTATTTCTCCTCCGCTCGAAAACAGCTCCGCGCTCACCGACGGTAAAACGCGAAAGACTCGATAAATGCAGGCGCGCGCGCGCGCGCCCCCCCACGCGTAAACGATGTGCAGAGCAGTGTATAAACAGCAAAGCGGTACAGCGCGGCGGCAGCCAGCCCGACGACAACGGCTCGCGCCTTTCAAAGAGTCGGCATGTTTAGCGTGCCAGGGGAGTCGCGCACCTAATCGTATTTCATGGCAATAATGCAGCCCCGAACTCTCTCCCTCTCTCTCTCTCTCTCTCCGCCGCGCTCTCCGTAATAAACAAAGAGAGCACACGGCGGGCGCACGTAAGAAATGCGGCATACCGTCGTCGCTGCTGCTGCTGCTGCTGCTGCCGCAGTGCAGTTCCTAAAAGCGTGTAGTCGCGCGAGGGAGAAAGAACGCGACACGTGTATATATATACACGCGCAAGGGAGAGAGAGAGGCGGCCCGGGACCGGGAAATTTCGGGGACGCCGGAATTTAGATGAAATTGCGCGAATTACTTGAGCGCCCGGCCGCGATAAGCGCGACTCCGCGTTAACACACATTCGTTCCGCCGCCCGAAACAATAGACCTTCGGCGGTTTTGATTCTCTCTCCTGTGTGTGTGTGTGTGTGTGTACAAGCGCGGCTGTCTTTCGCAGCCGCGCCGAAATTTACGGACGCCGATAAACGCGAGAGAACGCTTGTTTCGCCTCTCGCTTATGTGGGAGTAGCTTTTTTTTGCCCCGCACGACGAATTGATAATTGTTCGAGGGACTGCAATGGTTTATGAGTTCTTAAAACGTTACGGTTAGTTCGTGCGCCGGAGCTCGCGGATTAGACGTTGTTTATGCACCGCTGCCGCTCGTAAATAATTAGATAAATAAGTCGTTCGATGCGCCGTTTCGGGAGACGTTCTTTGCTCCTCCGCTAATTAAAGATCGGCCGCTTTTTGCCGTCGATTTCGCAAGCGACCTTTTCGACATCTAGTATACTCGGAGCGGTAAATTATTAAAATCAATTTGAGAATGCATCACGGATAATTATAAAGGAAAAGCAAGCATTAATTAATTTAGTATATACCCAGTTAGCATACGTACCGTGATTGATAGTACTTACTATTTAATTACGCGAAAAGCAGAAAATACCGAAGCCCGGCGAAGCACGCGGTGTAATTAGATATCAGCGCGGGGCAGCAGCGTTGTTAAAACGGCGATTCGCGCGGCGAAGAAAGCATATCAAATTAACGCATTCGGCGAGCTGCCGCTGCGCCTTTGGAACGGCAAACGCAGCCGAAGCGAATTCCTCTCGCCTTGCGCGTCTAAAATTACCGCCGAGCATTTTTTTTTCCTCCCTTCGGCGATTATCCTCGCTTTTGCGCGCGCTCGCGAGTTTCATTAGCCGGAGCTCCCGGAAAATTTAATTAGCTCTCGGCCGCCTGCCGAATGGGAGAAAGGTGTCGAGTGAAAAAATGATTTCGAGTGCGCGCGCGCGCGCGCGCCGAGTCGCGCTTGAATTACACGCGCCGCTTTTTAAAAGCGAGCTGAATAAATAAAGGTAGACCGGCAACCCGTCATTAAAGCTTCACCCCCCTCCCCCCTCCTCGAGCGTCGCGATGCTTTACGATCTCGGTTGACGCGCGCATGCGCGAGTGCTTTCGCCTATGTATGGCTTGTCGCCGCGGAGCTTTGCTTTTTCTACTGACAGGTAGCGCGCCTTTTTTTCCCGGGAGCTTATTGTGCGTGCCTTCTCTAATTACAGACCTTTGTACACTTTGTTTTGCAATTTTTTCCCTCTAGAGTTATTATTAACGCGGGTGTGCGAGGAAAGCACGCAATTAAAGTTAATGCATTCAGAGTCATGATTTCACGCGTTCCTTTCCTTTCGGGAGGAAAGAGATTTTTTTTTTCATTTTTAACAAAATTACATCGATAAAAGGAATGACGCGAAAAGCGATATCGGAAAAAATCCTCCGTAAGAAAGAGAGCAGCAGCCCGAGAGTCCTCCTTTCCTCCTCTCGAAATCGAATCGAGCAGCCGCCGCTAACGCGATCAGTCAGCACATAGGCGAACACCGCTCTCGGGCCACGGCTTGCGAGAAGTCGTGCCGTTCGGGGGCGTCATCGGCGGCGCGGGCAAATTCGCACGGACAGGCCGCCATTAAGCGATGAATTTATAGACCGACGATGACTGCGGTCTATCCGCAGCTTGCTGCCGCCCTCTCTCTCTCTCTCTCTCTCTCTCTCTCGCAATTTGGCATGGAGAGGAACGGCGCGCTGCGCCGCGCGCTCGGCGTCCGCGTCTGTCGTTAATGGGTCGTAGGCGCTAACGATTATGTTTCGGTTGTAATCATTGAACCGATTGCCGCCGATCGTCGCGCTAATAAAGCCCGATGCGAGAGAGCCGACCCCCCCGTCCTCCCGCGCCCCTCTCGATGACGATGATGGCCGAGAGCCGCTCTGTGTACGCGTCGACCCCCGTATAATCGCTTGATCCCGCGATGACGCTCGACGTCCGCAGGCGTTTGCCCGATTTTCGTTCTTTCGTCCCGCGCCAGGCGCGCACCTCGTGATTAGCCCCTTTTGGATTTGCGGGAGCAGCGATTGCCGCGGCTGTTATCGAGCGCCGTTGGCCGTCGTCGAGGCTCGTTTCGGTTTAGCTGCGGGGGTTATCGGGGATAATTCGAGTGGATCGCTCTGCTTTTATTCACGTTTATTTATTAATGAAAAGATTTCTACCGACGTTTAATGCTTTCGTATATATAGTCGGAGTTTTGGTATTCGGTGGAAAAAGGTTGATTGATAAATGGCGCGCGTAAACGTTCATCTGCACTGAAGGGCCATGTAAACTGCGCGCACATATCCATAAAGCAAATAAACGTAAAATTGTTATTGTCCGAATGCGATGACGACGCGGGGCGCGCATTCGAAACCGTAAAAGCCCCGCTTGTAATCTCATGACTTCGAAACGGCTAAAATAAAATGACAGTACCTGAAAATGACAATTTCGCGCGTGGCGGGTGTTAAGCGCCGGAGCACTTTGTCAAACTCGAAACGCACCCGGTAACATTCCTGTTAAAACATTTACAGCGCCCCGCGCGGGCATTAAACGCCCGCTGCAGCTTTCGTAACGAAGTAAAACGGTAAAGCAATCGGAAGGAGCGTAAAAAAAAAACACGGACATCGAACCGTAAAACAAGTCGAACGCAAAATTCCCCGGCCGACGTACATCACGCGCGCGTTACACTAACGTCAGAGAGCGCGCGCGCGGCAACAAACTAGCGCGGGGATAATTGACAAAGTGGGAAGGAAACAGAAGGCAACGGGAGTGAGAGAGAGAGAGAGAGACTCTCGACGCAACGACTGCCGGTGCAGAGGCTGCCCCGCCGCTGTGTGTGACACGACGCCGAGCTCTCCGCCGCGTAACGAAGCGTCGTAAAACGACGACCGGGCCGGGGGCCGCTTTAGCAGGCTCTCTCCCCGCACTTCCCCGCGCGGCTAACGCCGAAGCTAAAAGGGCATAACGATAACTGTGCAGCTGTTAATGGACTCGTTGCCCGGTTAACCAGACGCGTACGACCGGCAGCGGGATGATAATGCGATCTCGCACGCACACACACACGTTGCACACTCGCGATTCTCTTCCGCGAGAGGAGAGTTACGAGTGTCGCACGATGCGGCAGGACGCGCTATACGAGCTGCTATAGGAGGAAACGCGCGGCGGCTTGCTGCGAGGCGATCGATTCGTTTTGCCGCGCCGAGAGGAGAGATTTCTTGATGACGCCTGCTCGCGAGTTGTCGAACAAAGTAGCCGTTTGCTAAAAAGGCTTGGTTAATAAACAAAGCTTCTTGAAACGACTAACGGGCACATACGTTGCTGTCGACTGTCGAATAAAGTAACTCTGCGCTTGTAAGATAGTAATTTTAATGCTGCCGCGAGTCGGTATAAAACGAGATGCTGTAATGCCGCTACCGAAGAAAACGTGTGCAATAATTAATAGGCGCATCACAATCGCGCGTACTTATGATTATCGTTTAGCGTTCTTCTCAGATTAGGATTTAGTATCGAGAATAGATGAAGTGCGGTTAGAATTTACGAGCAACGACAGATGCTTCTTACCGTTTCAACTGTTTTTTTACCACGTATAGATCAAAACGACTGCTACACCAATAATTTCTGCGTTTTCGCTCCTAATCCGCGTTCGGTAGCGGCCGATTTCTCATCCGTCCGACGAGCCGTCAGACAGCGCTCGCCCTTCCGGCGCTCGTTTTTCCTCCGGGCAGACAGGCCTCCGTTCAATTAACGCTCTAATAATATAATTACCACATCGCATTCCCGTCGGCGCAGCATCGGCATCCTCGATCCGCGAGGTCCCGAAAGGGGGCTCGGCTAACAAGAGGCTAAGACGTTTCGCGGTTTCTCGCTCTCTCTCTCCGAGAGAGAGAGAAGGAGAGAGAGGAAGAGAGGTAAGACGCTCCGTCCCTCCTCCTCGTAATTACGGGAACCGCAAGCGGCAAACACGCGGGGCTTTTCCAAAGTGGCCGAGATCTCGGGCTGCTTTCCTCGAGGGCACTTCGGAGCTCGCCCCCTCCGGGGGGATTATACGCGCCCGGCGGAACGGGAATACTTACCGGTGGCCACCGCCGCCGCCGCCTCCGCCGCCCCCCTTTACGTTTCTCCGAGGCCGAACGGATTATGCTTTATGACGTAATCACATCGAATGTATGTATCATGCCGATGAATTTTGAATAGTTTGGGATTGGTATTGCGGGGAGAGAGAGAGAGAGAGAAGGGTTCCCGATGCCGGCGGAGAGAGAGAGAGAGAGAGTCGCGTCGTTGTCTTGGGAAGACGGAGCCGGAGGAGGGCATGAAATTTTCAATTATTATTAATTCGGGAGCAAGCAGCTGTACACTTACGTGTCGAGACGAACGTGTCTTGTTTAGAACTGTGCTGTGTCTGCCGGAGGAGTGACGATGTGCTTTGTTTGCATTAATAAGGTGGCAGGAGCTTAGACGCGCTGCCACACTGCAATAAAACTTTGGCGAAAGTTATAGTGCCAGCTGTGGTTATTTTTAACTTTGTAACGGCTTCGAATAATCGGTTGCGAAAATTCCTACATTATGGTAACCAATTAGTTGCTTACATTATTGATGATACTGATCGAAATTTAGATAAAAGGCCGCTCTTTGTAATTATGTATTCTATTACACCGACGCGTTAACTTTTTATGTACTTCACTTTATTATCTAAGCTTGTAAGCAACTGAACAACCAATTTTGTCTTCCGCGAGTTCCTAAAAATATTTTCAACCAACTCGAATTCCAACTCTTCCCTTCTCGCTTCTCCCGTATCGAAAAACTTTCCACTTATCGCGCCCGAGCATCTCCACTTTAATAATTCGCTCTTCAACTCCGCGCCAGCCAATGCCTCTCCTTTCCACTCTCAGAGCAGCAGCAGCAGCAGCAGCAGCACGTCGTCCGTCCCGTCCCGCGCTTTTTGCAAAGCCGAGAGACTGGAGATCTGCAAAAAAAGAGCCCGGGTATATACAGAGAAGCTCTCGAGTACGTGTATCGCGCTCGGCGGATCGAGAAACCAGGTAGCTCCGGGGCGACACACTGGAAATTGCTTTTTCATCTTCCGCGAGGATTCGTCACGAGCGGGAGAGATCGCGCTCGCGATCGAGGCTGCTGCTCGCGGGGAGAGAAAACCCGAGGCTGAAGCATAGCGACAAAGGAGCTTCTGGATTTCTCTTTGGGCGCGTCTTCGAACTTTACGAAGCTCCGCGTCGCGGGTAGAAAATTGAATAATCAAGCGTATCGAAGGCGAAAAGTACAAATTATATTTTAAAAATCTCCCCGCGTTTACCGCCTAACCGCCCATAAACGCGCCTCGACTCGCAAGCACTCGGAAACGCAATCAAGTATGAAAAACGACTCGGCTCGGTAACCCTCGATTCCGCTAAAGCATCGTCAACCCCGCCGGTAAACACGCACTCGCATCATCCCCCAATTTGAATAATGCAATTACGACTCCGTCGCACCACAATTAGAGGCGAACAACACTCACCCCCCCGCCCCGGCCGAACGCGAAGACACGCGCGCGAACTTCTCTCGGCGCGCCGCGCGACACTCTCGAAATCGGGCGTCGTAACGACGGCTATTAACGGGCGGCCTGGCACCTGAGCCTGCCGCCCCGGAGATAAAATACCATTCCGTCCGCCGACGCAATTACAGGGCCGCATTACGTATTGATCGCTCGGTATATACGGGCGCCTTTCTTACTCGGCGGCATGAGAACCGGCTGGCGAAATAGATTAGTGTGGGGTGTGCTTTTAGGCTCAATTTGTAGCTGCATTCGGCGAGGAGAGGAGCCGACTGCGGTCGCCGCCCATTGTAAGCTGCGGACAGAACTTCGCCTAATTGCGGGAATAATTGATTCCCTTGCGGGCTTCCGACGCGACCCGTCATTTGAATATCTCATATGTATGTAAGTTCATCTGCCCGCACCGGTTTGCTTGGCCCCGTTTCCGTCTGCGTTTCGGATATTTCGCTCGACTCCTTTAGGCTGGTTTAATTATTTACGGAGTTACGAAATATTTATAAATCTCGAAGTATAAATCTTGGAAAAAGGTGCTTTTGCGAGAGTTCGGTTCACTCGGGCGAGCGGATAATTGACAAAGATATTGTTAAAAAAGCCCTTAAAAAAGTCCCGCCTGCAATAAAGTAAAAGTAATTGCTTTCTTCCTTATACATTTTCCTACAGAAATAAAGCATCGGAAAGCTAAATCAAACTGATAATCTGCGAAAGACGAAAAAGGGGGCAATAAAAGTCCGATAATGAAAGCCATGCGGACACTAATATTCAAAGCGCGTCCCGACGAGTCGCGGACCCTTTTCTCACACTATACATCCCGAGGAATGCGCGTCGATCGATTATAATCAGGCAGTGGCAGCGGCCTCGTATCGATATATGCGCGCCGGAACGTCCACGGCTCCATATACGTGCGCGTGTGCGGATTAAGAACGACCCCTTGCGGACGCGCTCTCGCATGCACACGCACACGGAGAGAGAGCGAGTCGCCTCTCTCTCTCTCGGTGCGTCGCCACGCGAACTAATGACATCGTCTTGTATATTACTCCCGGCCTCGAATATCATCGCGCCGATATTGCCGCGAGATTAATGCTTCATCGGCACTTGCTTGATAGTTCTCCCCCCCGCCCCCTGCAAAACAAGCCACGACGATGGACGACAAATGCGCGAGCTCTCGGGGATAGGAGGCTGTAATCGAGGCTGACCTGCTGTTTTATTCGGGTTTGATAGGGATTTGGATGTTAAATACGTTTTTGGGAAAATAGAAAGTGGTTTAGAAGACACTGAGTACAAAGTGTAACCAAACATTACTGTTGAAAAAAAAATATTTTTCTTAAATAATGTCTTTCCCAGTGATTTTTACATCATATAAAAATTAAGCTTGCATTTCTATTAATTGAATATGCTTGAATATATTCTAGCTTTTACAAAAGACGAAATTACTCTACGCGCAGACGAACCCAAAAAGGCTAAAAAGTAAGCATACATACGCAAAAAGGCAGGATAAGTAATAAAGAAACGAGTTATCGGAAATTCGAGTCGGTCGCGGCGGCGTCGGCGTCGGCGGGGAGAGCTTTCGAACGCAATAGAGAGACGCAGCAGCAGCAGCAGCGGCGGCGGCAACGGCGTACGTCCACCATATCGGGGCGAGAGAGAAAATGCATTTGCGCGTCGCAGCGAAATGCAACGGGCAACGCAATGCGGCAGCGGCATCGGCTCGAGATAATTAGGTCTGAGTGCACTCCCTCCCCCTCTCGGGCGCAGTCGGTAACTCAGTTATCAGTGGACACCCCGCTCGCACAATGGCTATCACAGCGGCATCAAACATAACGCATCAATTAACTCGAACAATAACCCGAGCGGCGCCGTCGAGGGCGAGAGAGAGAGAGAGAGAGAGAGGGACAGAGTCCGAAATGCTTTCGGAAGAGGAGGAGGGGAGTTAGGGTCGTGCGGCGGCGCTCGACAATTCACCGATCTAAACAACCCGCCGCCACCGCCGCCGCCGCTCGTGGTTCATAATGCGCATTATGCACGGCGCAAGCTCCGCGGGCGCAAAAAAACTAGAGTCCGTTTTGCGTCGCGCGCCGGGGAAGGAGGTTCAAAGGGAATTCGGCCCGACGGATTAATGAGCGCACTTTGCGCGATATCTGTTTACCAGATGACCGCATTAGCCGGCCTTAAATGCCGCGGTTAAAAGTTCGCCGCTGCGCTCTCCTTCGTGGGGCTAAATTCAGTTTGATCGCGCAGCGTTCGTACGCGTTCGCAAAATCGAGCTTTTTAATAATCGAATCTATTTCGTTAATGTTTTTTTTCTCTCTCTCTTGTTAGTACTGGGAAACCGGGGCGAATTGCTTTATATTAAAATTGAAAGCGGATTCGCGATTTTTTTATTTCACTGCCGCGCGAAAAAGCTTTAAAAATTTGATTTTACAATTGAGCAGCGCGAGAGCGGCGTTCGAAAAAGGGAGAGAGAGAGAGAGAGACTGGCACTGCGGCTTGGCAAATCTAATTATTCACTTACTCCCGGGCCGCGCGCATTGAAAAAGCTTTTGAAAAACGGTCCCGGCTGTCTCCGTCCCTTTTCCTTCGCCGAGAGTCCGTCATCGTCGCTGTCGGCGTAAAGATAAAAGCCCCTCGTCCGCGGAGAGTGCAAGAAAAAGGCGAGAGAGAGAGTCTGCCTCCTCGGAACGAGTAGGCCGGAGGTCGTCCAGGCTCTCCTTTCTACTTCTCGTCTTCTTCCTCAGGCGAGAGGAAGACTTTGCGATTAGCCAGGCCTTTCCAATTAAGGGAGCGCATTGCATCTTTGGGACTTGGCGCGCGGCGCGTCGTAAATCCGGCTTCTTTACGCAGCGCGCACAGCGGCCGAACGGAAGCTCGGCACGATAAATTTTAGAATTCAATTCGCGCGAAAGCCGGCAAGTATAAACTTTAGCCCCAGAAAGGCCCCGAGAAAACTTTTGGCGCCGACATTGTAATCGACTGCAGACTCTCTCTCTCTCTCTCTCTCGCTCTTTGTGCACGCACGAGCGCGCGACGCGACTCGATTGTATAAGCTAAGCCCCCCACCCCCCTCGCCATAAAATCGGATTTTGATTTAGGGCCCACCGCTTTTGAGCTTTATCGTGAATCTCGCCGTTTTAGAAATATACACCGGGGATTTTACGATTTTTTTCAAAATTATTATTCATTATGCTATGGGCCTACCGAGTTTGCTTGATGAAGCGGACTCCGAGGGGGAGGTCTTTCGTTTCGTTTTCTATTAGCTGCGATATATGATCATTCTATAAATATGAAGTAAATTTGCAAAACCCTTTTATAAACTACTTCGAAATCGTATGCCAGAACAGCTTGATTACCTTTTGAAACCTAATAAAACGTAAATTTGGCAAAGCAGATATTATACTTTTATAATTCAAGATTTTTAATTACTCGGCTTGGGAGGCCCGAAATTTGCGTTTTAAATCAATTTCGAATTTGCCGTTCGCATAAATTGAATTTTATTCACAAGCACGCATTACGCAGCTCCCCGATAAAAAGAGCTCGACCGCGTTTAAAGCGGCGAGGCGACTTCCTGCAAAATTATCGCGATCATTCGTACATAATTTCATTGGGCCAAAATTCTCTGCAGCGAGACTTTAAATACCGTGGAGCCGCGGTATCGCGCGGACCGGCGCACGAAGCGGACGAAATTCTCCGATTCTATCTCGGGGATGTAACAAAAAGAAATTCCTCGCTGAAAACGGTATACGAAATAATCTTGCCGCGCGTGCGTTACAGCAGAGCGAGCACAAAAGAATAAGGACGGAGCGAAACAGTAAAAAAAACCCAGAAAATAACGCGCAGCGAGAGGAGGAGAAAAAGAAGGAACGTCAGCTCGCTGAAGAACGCAGCCCCCCCCTCTCTCTCTCTCTGCTTCCGCGTCATTGCGCGGCCAATACTTCTGAAGCGATAAAAGCCACTGTACTCGTCTCTCTCTCTCTCTCTCTCTTTCTCTCTCCCCCGCTCTCTCTCTCTCTGTACACACATATCGCAGAAAATTACATTTTGTCGGTTGTAAAGGGAGCCCCATAAAAATCTCGCTTGCGCAAGGAAAGAGGACGGACTCGAGTCGCCGACGTCGACATCGCTCGCGTTTTCACATTTATACCCCTCCTACGGCCGCGGCCCGCGCCAGAGACACGGCCGAGGCTCTTACGTACGTACACGAGCGCGTACATAAGTGTGCACGCGATGAAATTGCAGCGGGCAGCACCTATCCGCCGACCATCAACATTGCTCCACGCTTGATAGACCCTTTGTAAAACGTCATCCTACGGGCTTTTATGCCCCGGCTCTTTCCCTCTCTCTCTCTCTCTCCTCTCGCTGACATGCCGCAACTACTGTGTGTATATGTTATGCCACTGCGCAGCGCGAAATAAACGAGGGAGAGAGAGAGAGAGAGAGAGAAAGAGAAAGAGCAGCCCCGGCGTGGGATGATGACGAGCAGAGTGGAAGACGCGCCGGTTGTGTGCGCGCTGCGGCAATGCGCGAGGGGCACTTTGCATGCATGCATACATGCATGCGGCTTTTTGTATTCCCTCTCTCTCTCTTCTTCTCTCTGTCCTCAGTTCCTCTCGCGCGCGAATTCTCCTCCGCTCGCTGATGCTGCTGCCGCCGCCGCTCGTCGTTGACTTTTTTTTTCTATAGTACGGCTTCTGATTCCAGCACTTTCCGAGAGAGCGAGTGTAGTTGTGGTTTTATGCTTTCGAGCTTTGCGTGTAGAGGCTGCTGGAGGTGCGGTTTTTTCGAGGATTCGTAATTGCGCCACCGGACTACTCGAGGCTGTTTATTTTTCGGTAAGACGAGCGTTCAAGCAGAGATTGATGGGGTATTAATTTTTTCGCGTTCTGGCTTGAATCGTGTTAAGTGCCGCACTGCTTTAAACTTATTGTAGCTGCAATTGTGGTTGAATTTAGTTACACAAGAAAAAATTTTAATGGTATCAATCTACTTAAGTAATTTTCTTTCTTTTCAAGTGTTTTTTCAATTTTTTTTTTAGAGCAGTTAACGTTTTTGCAAGAATCAAAAAGTTTCTTCTGCAATCACGATAAATCTGTCATCGAATCAAACAGCAATATCTGTCGGTTTCATCGACGAAATCTAATAGCCGGGACGCAATCCGTGTCTATAAGGTCAAGTTTTGGGGGTCCAGCCTTCTCTCACTTCATTGCAAATCCAGAGGCCGCAGGGCAGCGTCGGACAGCGGCCGACCTTCCGACGCCTCCGTATATATACCGACCTCCCCTCTCGTCTCCTTTTCCCTCGTACAGCTCGTGTAGCTCGCGACTCCCTTCCCCGAAAGCCCTGTAATTAAACTCGGGCCGGCTGGCGTCTTAGATGCAAAACGCACTTACCCAAACGCCGCCCCCGCCCCAGCTTTGTGTCGAGGCCCTGTTTTCTCACGTCTCTCTCTCCCTCTCTCGATTTCCGCGTGTATCTCACCGGAAGCGAGACGGAGAACTTTGCTCTATTTGCCGATGTGTCCTCTCTGCGGGTAAGCGAGAAGGACGGAGGGACGTTTTACGTCAGAAGCTTCTGGTTCAATAGGGTGTTGATGGTTTCTCTCTTCTTCACTCCCTGCCAGAATTGCAATCTCGGCCGGTTCACAGAGCTAGCTCGGTCAGTCTCAAGTTGAAGCCAAGGATCGAGTTTCGAGAACCTTCGCCGGGAAAGAGGAACCCCGAGCCGGAGAGGGAGGCAGCGAGAAGGTCCAGAGAAGATGACCCTAGATACTGACGTTATCGGATTTCCGCATCAAACAGCTACGATAATTCGTGGAAACTGCTCTGCCGATTATTTGATCAATCCTTTTTACTTTTATTACGCACATTATACTCGAGTTTACTGCTACTGTTAAATTCATAGTTACGAAAAATTAGCCGATACGTTTAGTAACGTAAAGCTTCATTCGTACCTATTAAACCATTTTCAATAAAAGATGATTTAAAGTACATGGACATTTCAGGTTAGCCCAAATAAAATAATTAGTTTATAATAAAAATGGTTAAATGATGAAAACTAATTAAATTATTTTCATTTTTCTTCATCGCCTTGTTCCATTCCATCGTATAATTGAAATTGCTCCGTTATTCGATTCGTCCCCTACAAACATAGCGGGAAACTGCAGCAGCGTAAACAATTTTTCCTTGATAGAACCGAATGAAATCACCTAAGCAAGGTCGTTCCGCCTCTCCTCGCTGGTTGCGCTCGCGAACGTGTCTCGGTCTTGTAAGTGCGGAATTAAAGGGGTAACCGGCAACACCCTCCGGTAATTGTCGGCAAATATTAATAACTGCGAGCGTCTACAAAGCAAGAGTACGAGCGTTTGCGCGAGCGAGCGAGCGAGAAAGAGAGAGAGAGAGAGAGAGAGAGAGAGAGTCGACTCAAAGACCGGGAAAAGCCGGTGAGGGTGAACCTTGTGAACCGGTTATACTTGAGAACAAATACATAATGCTCCGATGCTCACGGAAGGGTGACAAGAGGAGGAGGAGAAGAGCGCGACGAGAGGCTGCGTACTAAGTCCGGAGGCGTGATTGAAATTTCGCAACTCGCTTTGACACAATTACCAGGCCCGAGTCGTCTGGCGAATATTGCATTGAAAATTCGCCATATCGCCGAATTAGACTGTAGATTGGAAAGAGCCGAGCGGTTATTGCGAGACAAAGGAGTGGGAACCCGAAAGAATTCGGCGAATCGCGCCATGAAGCCCGCCAAGCTGGAGAAGGAAGCCCCGATTTCTCTCTCGACACCGGACTTATTCATCGATGATTCTTTCCCAGGATCTGCAAGTGTTATTGATGCGAATGCAATCTAGCCAACTGCCGCTTTTTGATCGATCCATCCGCCTCAGTCGCTCGACTTACATAGGAAATTCCATTTATTAATTAAAAAAAGGAATCTAATTACTTTAATTACATTCTGTCTCAATTCATTCCTTACTTACACACACGACTCCAACAGCAAGTTAATTTCTTAATTCCTTTCTTGGGGGCTACTTAGAAAAATGAAGAAATACATCATGCAACTGTTGAATTGGCAGGCAGCCAGCCGTCATAGATATTTCAATATTTGCTCCGTCTCTCTCCACCCAGCGGGTTCGCGTTCGCTCGTTATTTAGAGAGGCATCGGAGAAAGTATAAGGCGTAACGAAGTCTAACGCGGCCATTACCTTATTGCCCTCGTCCCCCAAGGGCTCGTTCGCCTCGCGTAGACGCGAGGCATGAGCGGGGCGTCGACAAAGGACTTCTCAATATCTTAACACCTCGTACACTCCTTCTTTCTTATTTTCGTCTTCTTTTTCACGTGTCGTCCCGCTTGTCCTTTGTCTGGGAATTATTTCATTTTCCTGAAAGATGGACGATTCAATTGAGACTTTTAAAGCCGACTGGCTTGGAGATTGATTGTCGTATTAGTCATGAGAGAATTATTTGAATAGGGAAAATAATGCGCTAACGGTACCCGACTGATAATCAAAGCCTCGTCGCATTTATTAACCATAAATAAAGCATCGAACGTGACTCAATGTCACTCATTACACGCTTCTCCTCGCCTCTCTCGTTCGACTGTCTCGGCGGCTCGCCATTCCAGACTTGCGCACGTATACGCGTCTCTCCATTAGCGCGCATTACAATCGATAATACCGGCGACGCAGCCTCGTCGGGCACCCACGCGATTACCCTTCTCTCCTCCTCTCCCCGTCTTCCCCTTATCACGCTTTACGGGCGGGAATAGCGAGGAGTTTGTCATCGCATAAGACGCTCATCGCGCGCCGGCAATAATAGCAATGAGCTCCGAGAGCCATTATGCCATTTATGTCGCAGTGCGCCGCTCGCGCCTACATCTTCTTTGCCGCTATCTTCCTTTGCTACATCAATTTTCGACTTTGTCTTCCCTTCGCTCTCTCTCTCTCTCTCTTCGAGATGGGTAATCGTGCGCATTATTACTACACTAATAGCTCGTTTGTCGAACGATCAGTTTGAGTACCCGCTGCAATTAAATTTCAAAGTCTTTTTTTTTATCTTGGGCTGAAAATAAATAATCTGGAAGATTAGATATTGACTTTCTGAAATGTGATTGTTCCGAGGACACAATTGAAATTATTATTAATATGAAAAATCTCTGATAATTAATTATTAATATCTAGAAATAATTTAATAGAATTTGGTCATCCAACATTTCCGTTTCTTCGCGTTTAAAAAAAAAAATCACAAAACACGAATTCATCCTCCAAACGAGTCATTCGAAAGAAAGGACTCGTATTAAGTTTCCAAAGCAAGAAACAAGCCGCGCGCCTTTTCGATATTTCCAGTCTCGGGGCCCGAGCCGCAAAACTCACGCTCGACGTCTCGACACGACGGATGTCACCGCGGATCATTCGGAGAAATCTCCTTCCTCTCGAATGCAACTCGAGCCTTTTGATTTGCATTAGTAACGGTCCAGCTTCGACAGGGCCATCCCCCAATTAACTCTGCGCCGTTGACATCGTAGTCTCACACGCAGGCACGGACTTCGCTCTCTCTCTCTCTCCCTTCCCCCCTCCTTCCCTCTCTCTCTCTTGCGCCCGTCGATTTCGGCTGAAACGCGATACTCGCCATCGAAGATGCCCAGTCGATCGGGGAGGTCGCCCGTCTTCCACCTGCCACCGCTTCGTATACGTGTATATTCCGAGGCTGACCGGACTTTTTGCCTCTTTCCTCCTCCGCTTCGCGAATTTCTGCGCTTCGTTTTTTTGTTGTTATCTGGCCTCTGGACGCTCTCTTCGAAAATTTCTTTGTGCGCTTTATTAAAAGGATATAGTTATTATCAAAGGACGCTTTTAAATCGTAAACGCGAATAAGCAATGTTCGCGAGCACGTTTATTATCTGCAATAAATATTGATCAAAGCGGTGGAATCAATATTATTCATTTCGCGATATATAATCATTCATCTTTCGGTGACACCTACGACTTTTGAAAAAAAGGTTCACTCGACATTTCGCAGCGTTATACACTCCGCTTCCTTTTTTCACTTGTTGGACGCGAAACACGGGACGGGAAACACGAAGAGACAGTCGTACACGGGAAAGATTCGGCGAGTTTTCGCTCCGCCAGAGAGCGGAGATGCGAGCGCGAGATCTGACGCGACGACTCGCTCAATTAGAATGAGAGAAATCTGTTTTTTTTTTGTTTTTATTTGAATCTCTCTCTCCTCCTCGCGATGTCGGCTCTTGATAGTTCATTCGTCCCGAGTTCCTCGGCCTTTATTTTACGTCTGCGTTCAAACTCGATTGGCTTGTCCGTCGTCGTTTTTACATTTCATCCCTGCGATAACCGAATAAAGTAACAAGACAAACCGAGTAAATATTTATAGTAAATTTACTGTATACGAAAACGTTTACCGCCGTTTTGTCCATTCAGCAGCGAGGAAAGAACAAAGCTACAAACGGAGGCGCCGCTTCGGAATCGGACCGCGCGAAACTCTTTGACGCTTCCGCGAGCTCGTCGGGGGCGAGCGAAGGGGTTGCGACTTTCCCTTTGCTGGATGTTTAATGCGGCAATCTCGGGGCGTTATAAAGTGCGGCGCAAACGCGAGTCAGAAAGGGAATGGCCGAGCGCCTATTACGCCGTGTAAACAAAGAGAGCGGATAAAAGAGAGGCCGAAAGAGAGAGAGAGAGAGAGAGAGAGGATTGAACTCGCAGAGAAAGAATCGTTTCGCTGCTCCCCGCAATTCGCTAATTCTCTCCCCCTCCCCGCAAAACTTCCGGCAGTCGAGTGCCGGCACTCATTGTGAGAGCCCCGACTCGAGCCAAATGGAATAGAAATGATGCGGAAATGTTTGCGAGCAGTCTTGAATGCCACTGTTGCGGGTAATCGAGAGTTGGATGTTTGAGTGCACCTTACACGCCACTCGGGGGGAAGAGGCGTTTTATGAAACTTGTATAATACAGCGTAATCGGTCCGTAATCGTTGTTTTGATTCTAAAAATATATTCGAGTCGAAAGCGATTGCTACTAGAAAATTGCGAGTTATGTAAAGCTTGATTACGAAATAAAATTGGCGTCAAGAGGTATTTTCTCGTTTTTCATCGTGGGAGGTCATCCCCGCGGCATCGAGTTTATTAAACATTTACATGGGCGATATATAATATTTAGACGGGGCTCGAGGAAAAATTAACCGGCCGAATTTACGATTCTGCACTTTCACTAATTTTATAACCTCCTATAATTTCGTTCATAATCGTCGAATATACCGATTTCAATATTCCAACTAATGCTACTGTGAAATTCAGACGTAGACTTAACTGCCGCCGTTAAAACTGATTTATCATGGTGACGTCACGGCGGCAGGCAGAAACGTATATATATATAAAGGGGAAAAAAGGCCGCGAAGAGAAGTTTACAATGAAATTATGTTTTACTCACTCGGCGCTAAAATCTGAAATAAAACGTTATCCCTCCCCCTCGCCGTGAAAATCCCCAATTTCCCATTTACGAGCGTTCCGCGTAATTTTCGCAATATTTCAGAGGCTAAAATTACCTCTTAACTTTCAAAGCGAATCAAAAATTGCGAAACGACCGCGGGACAAAATCATTCATCACGCGCGCCGTGTGTGTATGTGTGTGTGTACGTAAGCCGCTGCTATATCGCACGGAGCGCCGACGATTTCCCGCCTGTTGGCTCTCGCGCGGCGCGCGTCAATTACCTGCAATGCAGTTCCAGTCCAAATGGTAACGGCCGCCATTCCGCAATAGCCGATTATAAAATGCCGAAGATATAAAACTCTCGCGGTCGGCTTGTGTGCACACCGGGCTGTTATCGTATCTTTCCCACCTCGTTCGTTTTTTTTTTCAGCGCGCGAGCCGCGAACTATTGTTTGGCCTTTTGGTCTGTGATTTCTGTTCTACCCTCAGTTTGATTAAATGTTACTCTAAGCAGTCAGCTTTATATAAACTTTTATTATACTCTTGTAGAAGCACAGACTTTCACGTACTTTTCTTACTGTCACAGTAGTATCAAGTATAAATTCTTGTATTGATTTACATTGTTTATTCTATATTCATTTCACATTTTATGATGTAACTGCAAGGTGATAAAAATTCTTTGTTTAATCATTAAAAATGTTGCGAAGACGAAATCGTTAAAATTCCGCCCCCTCGAAAACGTCACTCAATAAAAAAGGCAAATTTACTTTTTTTCTTCAAAGCGAAATCCATAAATACATCAGAGCGCGGGGCGGTCATTAAATATTGCAGCGCGCGACCTTTCCCTCGGATACTCGTCATCCGCGCAGGGCGCGCACACCGAGAGAGAGAGAGAAGAATGACGTTCTTTGCATACTCGGATTAAAAGCCAAACAGAAGCCAAGTCTCTTTGGTGGCCGCGAGCGCAAGGAGAGCGGCGCCGAGGCAAAATGCGGGAGGAAGAAAGGAGAGAGAGAGAGAGAGAGAGACG
>UCOM01001947.1:0-32827 GCA_900474385.1 Ormyrus pomaceus
AATAGTGAAATCATGTGAAAAAAAGCGTTTCATCGCGACCTATTAAATAGCCACGGACTTATCTATTAACTATTTTCCTGGCTATTTTCAATGCTGAAAATTCTACCAGGGGGAGCAATAAATTAATTAGGAGGAAGCTAACTGCCAATGACTTGGCAGCGGTTTTTTTATTTGCAATAATGGCTAATTAGTCAGCTTACTCGATTTGTACTTATGAGGTACTTCTTACTGTATCATTTTTTGTAATACTATCGGTTGCTTGTGCGTCGGAGGTTACACCTCGCATTCTCGCCCAGACAGACTGTCTGGTTTTGCATTTTCATATAGTAAAATAAATAATTAAAATAAATAAATATAAATAAAAGTTAAAAAGACTAAAAATTCCTTATTCCTGAAAACATTGCATACTGTATATTTTCTACAAAAGAGATATATTTTGTGGAAACCTTTTAACTGTTTTACGTAAGTAAAAATTCAATAATCTGCTGCATATTTGCTAAAATGTGCTTAATAAATAGGTGGAAAGTTAAAAGTTTTGCATTACGCCATTAGGTGAAAGCTAAGTGAGCATTTGACTTTTTTAACTTACACATATGATGTACTTTTTAACTTAAAAGAAAATTTTTTTTATTCTGCATAAAGCGTCATGAAATGCACAATAAAAATTATTTTGGTCTGCATGATACAAATTTTAAACGTACAATGTAATTTAATCAATTCTACTCAAAATTTGGGTTCTGCAGAATTACAAAACCGTGCAGAGAAAGTTCTGGTAAGTAAAATTCTTATTTTGCAATAATAAATTGTATTTAAAGACGTACTAAACTATATTAATATTTAAATTTTAGAAAAACACCGTCTACAAATGTTTAAATTTTCAAAATACCCTTCTTATTAGTAATCATAATCATCATTTTATTATTAAATATTCTACGGTGCAAGATTCTTTTGTACCAATAACTTTGTTTGGAATTAATAATTATTCTGCTCTGCATCAGTACAAACGATTTCGGAGAATATTTCATCTAAATAAAACTATTATTGCGACAAAGAACTATCCAGCAACTAGTATTATTATATTTACTTCAAATGACCTAGAACAAATTTTAGAAGACATTAAAAATTCTATTTGGTGGAATCATCAAGCTTTTTTCCTAATGGTTAATTTAAACTTAAGAAGTACTTGTGATGAGGCTAATAAATTTTTAAAAACATTGTGGAACTTTAACGTTTTATTTTCAATATATTTATGCAACAACTTGGATACTAAATTAATATTTTACACGTTGAATCCGTTTTCGAGTTCAGCATCTGAATTTTGGAAAAAAGCAGATTTTGATCACTTGTCAGATTTGCCTGGGACACTTTTTGAACATCGTTTTGAAGAACCGTTGGAATCAGTTGCATATTCCTGTAAGTGAAAACCCTGTATAAATTTTACTCGACAATAATATTCATCTTTCTTTATTAAACATTTTTTATCAATTTATTTATACAGATTCTTCATTTTGTAAGTCTTTATATTTTGATAAATCAAAGAATTTGCAAGGTTACAACATAAAAACAGTTTATTTCAACGGTGGGCCCAAGTTCCGTTATGACGTCTCCAAAAGCGGTTACGACAGATGCCTTTCATTTGATTACAAAGTTTTATGCACAGCATTGGATTACCTAAATGCAACAATTACATCAAAACAATCCGATAATTTTGGATATTTCGAAAGCAATGGTGAACCTCGAGGTCTTCTAAGAGACGTACTGTACGGTTCTGTTGATATTTCTATGATACCATATTTTTTGAAAGAGTATTGGAGACAAGAAACATATCCTTGTTACGCCGACAATATAAAATTTATAGCATTGAAAAAGCCAGTTGCATACATATCAAAATTAGCTCAGATTTTTAACTTGAAAGTGTGGGCTTTCTTTATATTCATTTGTTTTATTTCTATAATTAACCTAAGCTACGCGTTTAAGCAAACCCTGCTAAAATCTACTTTTCAATTTTTGCGACCATTAACAGGAAGCGCATTAACAGGAAGTTTCGTGAAAGTACCACTTCATTTAGCAGCTAAGTTATTAGTAATCAATGTTTTTTTTGTAGCACTGCTAACTAACACATTTATACAAAGTCGTCTAAGTGCAATTAATACGGTACCTGACCAAGATAATACCATCAATTCAATCGAAGAATTAATTGAATCAAATTTTGAATTGTACGGAGCATCAACTCACAAGTATTTATTAGCGCAGCACGAACTACGTGAAAAATATAGAATCGAAAATATATTTGAAAAATGCATTGATCAAACGTTACAGAATGAACCAATAGTTTGCGTAGGTTTACATTCTTTGCTAAACTTTTTCTTACAAAATTCTCGACTTTATATATCGCCTTTTGCTTTATTAGAACGAAGTATGACGTTCACGTGTGCCGAAGATTCGCCGTTTCTTTATAAATTGAGTAGGGTACTAAGGAAAATGAGTGAAGGAGGAATCATTCAAATGTTTAAGGAACGAGAAAACATTTATCGCAATTTTTATTACAAAAATCTTGCGGTAGAAAATAAAACTCCACATTCTGGAATTAAGTTTCCTATTTTATTTGGAAGTCTTCTTTTAGCGTTCATTGTATTTGTAATTGAAATTATTAGGTTTAAAATAAACAATATATGGGAGCGCGGAAATGTAAAATTTATAAAACAAAAATTCTTTGCACTTTTTAAAGGCTTTTAACTTTGTGAAGGTTGTTGCAATTAGTATCACTTAAGACTTAATCAGTATATACAAATGGCACGAAAAAGCATGAAAATTTGTAAATGTGAAAGCATAAAAATTTGTCTAAAATAAAATTCAGTGAAACAAGTAACGCACGTGTTAACCATTTTCTTTCTCTACTCCTCCTTGAATCCTTGTATAGTGCTTTCTTGCGAGTTTTGAAAAAGCATAAATTTGTTAATTTTTAATAAATATGGCATGTAAATGTTCAGTTATTTTTTACATAATCTATATTTTACAAATTTTTATTACGCAGACTAAGGAAACAAAAATCACAAGTCATTTTTTCAAACCAATGAATCACAACGGAATATTCGAATTAGCAGTAAGTATTACTTATCAATTAATAAAACCAAAAATTTCACATTAACTTTTTTCTTAGGGAAAAATAATCAATGATTGTTTGAATAAAAATAACGTTATTTTTCTAAGTAACCAAAGTGAAAATTTTATACCACTTTCCACATTAACTTCTTCTACGCCCCTATTTTCGTTTGCAATTAATAATAACTCCGTTTTTAAAAGACTCAAACGTTATGAAAATGTTTACGAAATGAATGAAAAAATTGTTGAACACAAGAAGTTCCCAGCTATCAACGTTATTGCATCTACATCATCTGTGGAAGAATTTGTAAATGCTTTGAACGACATGAAAAAATCTATTTGGTGGAACCACGAAGCACGATTTTTGATTATTAATAAGAATGTAGAGCAAGGTTGTCAAATGGCAAATCAATTTTTAAGTACTTTATGGACATATAATATTTTATCTGCCATCTATTTATGTACTGCAGTCAGTAACCAAGCCACTTTATATACATTTAATCCTTTTGCGAGTTTGGCTCCTACTTTTTGGACAATTTCATTCGTTGACGAATTTCCAACAAGTTCTTGGACTGTATTAAGACACGTATTTCAAACAAACTTTGAATTAACAGTAAAAGGTAAATTCGAAAACTAATATAAAATTCAATTACTCTTTAAATTTTACCATTTTTTCTGCAGAGTCCTCGTTTTGCAAAAGTTTATACTTTGACAAAAGTTCAAATTTAAATGGTTATAATTTAAAGGTAGCGTTATCCATTGGGAAAGAAATTTTTCGATATGATCAATCAAAAACTGGATATAAAAGATGTATTTCTTCTGATTTTAAATTAATATGTAATCTATTAAAATATTTAAATGCAACGATTACGGTCAAGCGGTCTGATAATTTTGGTGCCGTCAGTTATCAAGGAACACCACAAGGATTACTCAAAGATGTATTTTCCAGCTTAATCGACGTATCTTTGATTAATAGCTTTTTACAGGGATACTGGAAGTTACAAGTTTATCCATATAGTTCCGATAGTCTGGTATTTGTAACGCTAAAAAAGCCAGTTGAATATGGTATTCGTTTTGGTCAGGTTTTTTATACCAAATGCTGGATATTCATAATTGCCATTTATTTCTTCTCTATCGTCATTTTGAAATATATACTCAAACGATCGATGATCTGGACTATTTTAGAATCACTTCGATTTTTTTTGGGTGGGAACAAAATCAATTACCCACGAAATTCAACTTTGAGAATACTCTTGATGACTGCAATGATTGCTGTACACAAGACCAGTATTATCATCCAAAGTCATTTGAATGTCATAAGTACCGTACCACATCAGCATCCAACGATCGATTCATTGACTGATTTGGTCAAGTCCAATCTCACTGTTTACGGAGTACCGACTCATAATGAAAATTTGTACCAGCTTGAGATTAAAAAAGATTTTAAGGAAGTATCTAATTTTAGCGAGTGCCTCCACAAGCTTCTAATAGGCGAATCGGTAGCTTGCCTTGGTCGTAATTCTATGGTGAGGTTTTTCATTGACGAAAATCCGCGGATTCATGTATCGAAAAATTATTTGTTGGAAAGAAGCATAACATTTAACTGTGCGGAGGATTTGCCGCTTATTCGCAAATTTAGCAAGGTTTTAATGAGGATGAATGAAGCTGGAATCATAAAGCATTTCGAAAAACTTGATGAAATCTATTATTACAGATTTTCCGACAGTTTCGACGGTGATGACTTGAGCATACGGGATTTATGCATTTGTTTTGACTTGTTAATTCTTGGTTGGATAATATCATTTTTTGTATTATTGATTGAAATTAATTTGCCGATTCGTGACTACAAGCAAATTTTTAAACGATTATTTAAAATCACTGCTTGGTAATAAATTTATTAATAAATAAATTTATCGTTTTATTAAGATACGAATTTTTTCGTCGGATATGTCGAATTTTGTTTATTGTACTTCTATTGTAAGGAGGTTATAACTTTATTCAATTGTCTGTTGTATACTTCTTTATTAGATTTTATTTCTACAAAAAACAGGAAAGCAATTTCACAAAAACTTAATTACTATATATCAAAAAAGCAACAAATTTTCATGGTTTGGAAGGCGTCTTATTTACAATAAAACATATATTGATTTTCGATCCAACTAAGAACAGTTACGACAGATGTGTTTCATTCGACTTCAAAGTAGTATTGTACCGTATTGGAACACTTGAGCGCAACGACACTTACAATCAAGCGATCTGTCGATTATAGCTCCATCGACAAACATGGCAAACTCCAAGAGCAATTCAACGATTTAATGTTCCGTGAGGTCAATTTTTTAATGGTTAAAGTTTTCACTTAAGGATATCGGAGATTGCCATCATATCCACATCGCACTGATAGTGTTTTTCTTATATCAAAGAATCCAATAATATGCGGATCCAGTTAAGAACTACTGCGATTAATGTACAAATTTATTTGCTAAGAATCTTTTTTCTTTCTTCTTCGGCGTTCTTCTTTTCTTGTGATTCTTGGAGGAATTAAGATAAAAGATCCGCAAAAAAGCCTTAATTTTAAGGATTCTTTTATTAAACGAAAAAGCAATAAAAAAGTGCTTTTGATGTGTGCGAATTCAGTTTGCTTCACCCACTTTTTCTGCAACAAAAACAATGTAATATGATAAAATAAAAAAAAAAGTATTTTGAGTGAAATATCAAACTGTTACATTTTTGAACCAGCAATACAAAGCATTCATTTACTTCCAATACATGACCCTTCACCCGAATTCACAAAGCTCCGTGAACTACAAGAGCCTTGCACCGCCACGCAAACGCTTCCCCGATTCCCCCCATCGGCCGCAAGCCCCGAAAAACTCATTCGAAATCCTCGGATAGTCATTCCGCATTTGGGCGCTGCACTCGGCATCGATTGCAACCGGATATTGGTCTCTCTCTCTCTCTCTCTCTCTCTCTCTCGTCGCCGTCGTCCGTTAATGGGCTTCGCAGCAGCAGCAGCAGCAGCGGCGGCGGCGGCAGTGCGCCCCGTTCGCTTTCGATCGGGGCGTGCAATTTGAGGCCCGAGAAATTTAGCGACGTTCGATCCGGCAATTTAACTCGGGCCGGGGCCGATCGTATAAATAGCCAAACGCCCGGCTGCGTGGCCAAGTCCCATTACACACACAAACACGCGCGCACACGCACACTCGCTCGCGCGCGGCTGCGCCTCTCCGCCTCGGCTGCCTATCTGGCATGCACGATCGCATAGGCCGGCGGCAGGGCAGCCAATAGCCGAGCGCCCGCTAATGAATCCGGAGGAGAGACCGGCCAATCCTAAGAGCCCGGCTCGCCTTAACCCAAAGTAACCCCGGCGGCGGCGGCGGCGGCGGCTACGGCGGCTACGGCGCGAGAGAGCACACGAGGATTCCTGGTTTTTGCCCCGCGACGAGAGAGCCGAGGCAGCGATGGAGTGTCGATGCTAAAAGCGAGCGTTTATGGCCGGGGAGATGCACACAGTGTTGGCAGCTTGTAATGCGAGAGGGAAAAAGAGCTTGTCGGATATGCCACGGGGATTCTGGAGGCCAGGAAGCGCGGCGGGGATTTCAGATTCGGCTCTTGATTAAATGCGCCGATTTTGCGAAGGTTCTTCTTTTTCTTCGACTCTGGGTTTTATTCGGATTATTTGCGAAGTAAGGAGATTGCATTTCTTATGTATTAGTTTGCTGAAAGGACTAAAAAAGTTGAAAATAAATTAAACGATATATAGCTTTGCAATTTTCTAGTTCGCATTAGGGGAGCTTTAATCCATCGGCAGCGATTTCTCATTCATTCGAGCATTATGAGAAATGTTCTTCCGTGCGGCATGCAATTGGTTAATATCGAAATAGTAAATGTGTGAGAAGCACACGGTAAGTACAGCAATTTAGAATTCATCCGGAGGCCCATAATCAAAGCTACTGGAGTAATTACTAAATAATTTTACAGTGGAAACAGTCCAATACGGCAAGACAGCACCTGATAAGATTGCATTTCCTCACTTTGCATCTTTTGTAGAAGCCTGAAAACAAAAAAGTCGAGTACTTAAGAAACTCATAAAAACGATTGCAATAAAAAATCTGGGCACCGAAAATTACGGTTTATGTTGCAGCGTTGAAAGCAGTGTTCACGCGAGAAGGCAATAAAACACAAAATGCAACCCTTTAATTATTCCCATATTTCTATTACGATAAGAAAACTTGTGATCTGGAAGGTTTTAGCGCCGCTAAATTTGCAATTATTATTCGCATCTGCGTCGGAGCACTTTCGAAAAAAAAAAAACTGCCCTCAAACTCGCTCGAGAGCCGATCTAAACTATATCCGCGAGGCCTTTATTATTTAATGAGACTGGAGAAAAAAATGGTCAAGCGCGAATTCAAAGCTGCACACCCGGGCGTCGTCCCCGCGGCTGAAAGCCTCTAAAACTCGGGCGAGCCCGGGCTCTCGAAGCATCGTCTTAAACTGCAGCCATTTTGTCCGACAAAGCAGCTATCCGTGTTAATCGAAGCCCCAACACAGAAAGAGCCGCGACGGGGCTCACCCTCGCAGCTCGGCCGCGCGATCGCCGCTGGTGGGCCGTTCCACACACACACACACACACACACATACGTACACATAAAGATACGCGCATAAAGATATCCCCCGGTGCGCTCAGCTTCTCGCGTGCGAAAGCTCAGCTATGGCTCGGCGGCACGCAGAGGCAAAAAAGGAGGCGCGTACGCGGAAACATTACGCGCGCGTGTATGTAAAGCACGGAGCCGAGAGAGAGAGAGAGAGAGAGAGAGAGAGAGCCCGGGAGAGCCGAGAGAGGCGCGGAGACCTATCATTATGGCAGGCAAGACACTCCCTCCTTATCGGGCCGCTCGCCTCGCCATCGTTATATTTTCCGCGGGAACAAGAAACACGCCGAGCCCAACAGCGCCGAGAGAGCCGCTTTCGATTTCGACTCGCGCGCGGCCGTGTCTTTCTAAGCCGAGGCCAGAACTCGCCGCTGTACGCGCTGCAGGAGGTAAAAAGGAACGAGGAGAGAGAGAGAGAGAGAGAGAGAGAGAGAGATTTTTGCCCGGCCCGTTACGAGGAACAATTCTCGAGCGAGGATTTTATGGCGCTGATATACCGGCGGCCGCGACTTCTCTCACTGCGTGCCTGTATACACGTATACTTCTCTCTGTGCCGAATGTGTTTTTGGGCTCCGCAATTTTCGCGGAATTCGTTTCTAGCCGCGGTTCCCGGTATTTCGCCCGTGGAAAGCGGGGCTCGCGGGTTTGACAACTCGCCGATTTCGCAGCTGGGATATATCATTTTTGCACCGCGGCCGTTTCGTAGCTGCGAGAGATCGGGAGCGGCTTCGGACCTGCCGGTTTTTAAGGCCCCGCTCCAAACTGCGCTCGAAGGAAAGTCGGAGCTTTCTTATCATTTGAGAATGAGAATCACGACTGGCCGGGAGATTTTTCATTTTTCGCATTAAAAGCGTTCTCCAATGCCGTTTTATAAGAAAGAATGAAAATCATTTGCTAATTCGTAAAAGAAAATGTTTGAACGAGTCATTTCTGTGCAAATATAGAATTAAATAAAAAATTGAAATGTTTGCAAGCAAATATTATCCGACGTTTACGGAAGGAATGTCAATATAATTGTGCAGCCGCATCGATTACGATAAATATAAGTATTTTGAAAGTTTGCTTATTAGGTATAGGCAAAAGTGTAAGTTGTATTACGCGTTATTCACATTTTTCTCGACTCATTAGTAGAAATTTTCCAGAGTGAATGGTAGCAGAGTCCTTTGCCCCCGTCGAACAACGCGGAATGCACGGCGTTCGCCAGTTATTTGTCCAACAATTTAGTTGTTTTATTTTAGAAAAATATCGCGCAAAGGATAATAAAAGCCGATTTTCCAATGATATTTTACGATATTTATGCCCGTTTCTTCATTGGGTAGTTCGGCGTAATTTCAAATGTAACGCCGGCAAGAAAATCCCCCTCGGCTCTTTATATGGTTTCTCGGAAACGTCGTAATATTTCAAAAAACTTTTTTCTTTTACGCAAAGCAATAAATTTTATCGTTAGTTTCCTCGCGCGGCAAGGCAATTCCGGCGAATTTATTTTACATCTGCGGGAGATCCTTAAAAACGAATGCAGGCAGAGCGACCGCCGTGCACATCGGTTTTGAGCGATGCATCTTTTAGCATCGCATGAATTATTATTTTCTTTTTTTACGACCATGAAACGGCTCTATGAATCGATGACGTTACTATTCAAGCATGCTTTTAAAATCGGTTTAGAAAATCCGGCTGAATAAAATACTATACAAATCCTTGCATAAAATAATTCTTAAGTGCGGACATCTTTTATTCTTCAGTTTGATTTTGCTTTGAATGCCGTTTAGTTTCAGCGTGAACGTTTAAAATAAAATGCCGTTAATTTTTTAAATTATTTAAAAAATAGCTTTATCAAAGGCTTTGTATTTTAAAATATCGCACTTTTAATTGGGAACAAAATTTTGACAAAAAAACAAAATATATGTATAATACGAATATACCTGTCATCGGCATTCCCGACGATTTCACGTAACGAAAATCAATAATTCGAAAAAGAATTCAAATATCAATCAAATCCACGCGCTCGGGAGTATAAAACCGGCAACTCCAGGAACTATCCAATCTCGAGCTTTGCCGCAGCGACGGATAATAAGCGATAAGTAAGAGCAGTAATTGCCGTAATTTCGCAAAAGAGGAACTGCTCGCGTATACGTACACGTACCCACATCTTGTACCCACACCGAGCACGTCGAATGTCTCAGGCGAAAAACTAACGTTACCTCACACTCGGAATCGAAAACATTGTTTGCTCATTGGCGCTCGAAATGATACCAGGAATTTCCAATAACGCGGCTCGCCGATGAGTCATATCCATTGCTTAGCGGATAATGAGCGGGCAATTTAATCGGCGAGCCGCCGCCGCCGCGGCTTAACGCACGAGATTAACTCTCCGGCACGAGTTAACCGGGGAAAAACGGACGAGGAGATCGCCGGGGCTGCGAAAAGCTGCTGCCGCTGCCGCGGGACGATGATGGAACGTTTCAATTTTCTCGTAAGCGCCGCGCGCCGCTTCGCGAATTATCGGCGAATAATGAAGTCCCGAGCTACTTGCGAAATTCGGACGACGCTTAGAGCCTTTTCTCACAGATCGCCGCCGCGGCGATCGCGTATAACACTTTTCTGCCTCAATTGCGCGAGAGCGATTTTTCGAGATTTCGAGGTAATGAGTGCCTGTGCGCGGCGCGAGCGTTTTCTGATTCTCGGGAGGAAAAAATTCTCCGCTCGATCGTTGCGGAGTAGGCCGTGTTTTGTTTTTTTTTTTAAATCAGAGGTGAATTAAATGTCGCGTTGAGTAAAAACAGTCGCGCGACGATAAAATGGAGTTTGTCGGATTTACAGCAATTTTGGAATCGTACAAACACAGTTTTCGCGAATCTTACGTAGATTTTGCACTTGTAGACTCGAACTTATGAAAAAAGGCGATTCGTTTTACTGATATTTGTAATAAACACTGATTGCGGCCATATTTTCCAATTCAGCGAACACTAAAGATAGACTTTTACGCTCAAATCTTTCCCATAATTAAAAGCATTTACTTTGAAACCCGTACTTCTGCAGCAAAACATAAAGATCCTCCTCGGTGAGAACTTGACGTAATTATCCCCGACACTTTACCATCCTTTTTTCGTTACATTATTTAACTTTATAGCTTTGAGGGAAGGTTGCAACGACTGTCGGATCGTTGTTTATACATTTCCGCAAATTTATTTGCGACGCGAAAAAGTTTATTAAATAATTTTACATCCCAAAACTCCATTCATCCAGAACTTAGTGCAACCTTCGCACAAAGCAGCACTCCGAACTCGCGTATCCAACACACGTTTGGTAACACACTGAAACCCTTATTTATCCGTTTAAATAGTCACTGTTTCGCGGCAAAAAATTCAATACCGGACTTCTCCCACATTCTAAACCATTAAAAAATTCGATCGAAAGCCAAGCCAATATCATTTCCCTTCCTCCACAAAAAAAAGCAAACTTATCAAAGAACCAAACTCGAGACACAGCAGCGAAGCTCGACTCCTCTCCGAGCGGCGTTATCACGTGTATATCAGCAGCACTGGGTGCACACTCACTTAATAACCCCCCCATGCCCGAAATCCCGAAAAAGCCGAGAGAGCGGAGAGGCACTAAAAATCCTCCTCGGAGCATGTGACACAATCCGTTCCCATCGGAGCTCGGGACGACTCTATATACAGGCGGGTTTACATCCCCCAATAGAGCGCGTCCCTCAGCGCCTCGCCGCTGCTCTCTCCGACTGGGCCGCCGCGCGCCGCCACAATCATTTCTATAATGATTGTCATTACCTACTCCTCTCCTCTCTCTCTCTCTCGCTCTCTCCGTTGCTCGCGCTCGCGCGAGAAGTTCAGCGAAAAGAGCGGAGCGGCAAAGTATAGGAGGACGGCTCCGGTAATCGATACCCTAACTCGGCTTTTGGTAAGAGGGACAAATTGCGATTTCGGGGCCGAGAGAGGCCTTTTTTGCGCCGGGCGAAAAAGGAGAGGAGAGAGCGGAGGAGAGGGTTTTGTGTGTGCCACGGCGCTCCGGGCTGGACAGCTGTAACTTTTTCATGGGCCATTACGGGATTGGGATTGCGGTTTTGTACTGCGTTCGAGGGTCGCGAGTATACTTATTTCGAAAGGTTTAGAAGCTTTAAATAGTATTGGGGGTTCGAGAGCGATAGGAAGGTTTACGAGTTTACTCGCAATTGATGGATAGTTCAATGATCATTGGCGTTATTTCGATTGTTAAACCGAGCTTTAGGACGTTGAGATATAAACATTAGGACGCGCAAAAGTAATTTGTAAGCTGCTGCAGCTCGTCTTTGGTGAACGAGGATATTTAAAAATTATAGAGCAATTTCCTCAAGTGCAAAAACCCAGATAACGAATTGCTCTCCTCGAGTGCAAATTTATTATTCAATCAAAATTCAATTTCAATGCATAATTAATTATATCGCACGTCTTTTAATTCAAAGCAACAAAAAGGAAGGCTCGAAGCGGCGGCGCATAGAATTTCCTGCCCAGCCGCGACCGACGCACAAAGTCGAGCAGAGAGAGAGAGAGAGCTCTCGCAAAAAAGCTCCCTTATTATGCCTCGCGCTCGCATGACGGGCACAATAGATAGATCTCTCTCTCTCTCTCTCTGCCCGGGTCCTCGTGCGCGCGTTTTCGGCCTCCGGAGGCCGGGGCAATTGGGCTTCGCGGAATCCGTACGCGGCGAGCGTTGCGTCTTCATACGGATAATTGGTAGAGAGGCCTGTGGTTACTTCCTAGCCACGGAGGAAAAAAACGTCTTTTAGAGAAAATCTCCGCGAGCGGAATGCCAATGCCACGAATTTCGTTTTGCTCCTCTCTCCCCTCTGCTCGCTCGGCTTTTTGCCGGGACCTTTTTTTTTGCACACCCGGGATTTTGAAATACGCGCGGAGAGGGTATACATTTGAAATAGGAGAGCCCGACGAGCTGCTTCGGGGAATCGACGGCTCGGGGAGTAATGCCTGGATTAAGTTCTTTTACGTGCAAGTCGTGTTTATTTTGTTTATTATAATGGTTGCGGTGGTAAGTGCACGGAGAGGGATCGGGTCGGCGGTACGTTCATCGTCGCGGCGCGCGGCTCGAGATTACGGGTTCGATGGGTAAATACTGATATTTTGCACTTCCACGCCGTTCTATTCAAATATAATTGTCTCATAAATTTCTTAAAAGCTCTCATTCCATTTCGCCGCAATTTACCCGCTCGCCGCGCGTCGGTTTAACGTTAAAGAAATATTTACTCGCGAGAGCGCTGCTTTCGAAATCTCGGCTCTCGGGACAATGATGATTAATCGCGGCAAATTTGACTGTGGGTTTCGATCGAGCGAGCTGAAAGCTCTGATTTATTATACGTAAACCAAACGCGAAATATCAAATGCACAATATATGGGTAAAAAGTGATTTTTCCAAACGAAATAGCCGGTTTTTCAGGGTTGGCAAAAAAAGAAGAAAAAAAAAACCTAAAAGCAGAGCTCGGTAACGAAGAATCTCATTTGAAATCGGAATTACAGTGTTCGGGCGGGCAGAAAAAAATCCACTTGAAAGCGACTTGGCTGCGGTATAGAAAATCAAAGACAGTGAAAACCGCAGCTCCGGCGGTCATTTTTCTTTTTTTCCTTCCTCCTCCCTCCCCCTGCCCCGCGCAGGCGCTCACCTCGTTTACGGCGCGCCGCGGAATTATCGGGAGAGGAGGGTTAAGAGCGAGAGGAGAGAAGGAAGATATTCGGATCACCGCGAGAGAGAGAGAGAGAAAAAGAGTAGCTCTTTCTCTCTCTCCCGACGGGAATATACGCGATAAAACGGCTGATTGAACAATGGGGGCCCATTTATTTACGGGCGAGTGACTTATTCGCGTGTGTCCGCCGAGTGGAATGCAAGTAGCAGAATTAACCCCGGCTGGCTTTTCTGAATGGAAGATTACCCGGTGCCGACGGAAGAAGAAGAGAAGGTCGTTATCCCGCGCGGGGTGAGAGAGGGAGAGAGAGAGAGAGAGACACGCGACCGAGGCGGCTCCCGAGACCTCCCGCCGAGATGATTTCGAGCGCGCGCGCGCGCGCGAGATATCTCGGCCATTGTTCGGACGCCGTGTGTGTGCACACCGGCGATAATGCAATTTCGCGGCCGTTGTTATTAGGAGAGACGATCGCGCCGGGAGAATGACCGATTACCGCGCGGGATATCGCGTAAATGTTTTCTCAGGAGGAGCCGCGGCGCGGACGTCGCGGGAGTGAAAGCTGCGATGTGGCTTTTCGCTCGACGATTTTTCTTATCGACGATAGTTTCGAGAGAAAACGCAAAAATCAGTCCCCAAAGGCACTCCAGCTCCGTTGTTTATACACCGAGTCCTCGAGCGATGGCCGCAACTTTGTATAATGAAAATTCGGTGATTTCGAGAGTGCGACGGCGTCGGCGGGCATAATAATAATGACAGTAGTAGGCCGTCGGGTGGCTCGGTTGCCCTCAAATCATCGGGGGTATGGGGGGAGGGGGCAAATGACGTTCGGCCACGCGGAAGTAACGCGATAATGGCAGCCGTGAAAGGCCCCCGCCACCCCCGCCACCCCCCTCGATATGTGCGAGAGGAGCGCTTTGATGTTCTGCTCTGGG
Source organism: Ormyrus pomaceus (assembly GCA_900474385.1). NCBI lineage: Eukaryota > Metazoa > Arthropoda > Insecta > Hymenoptera > Ormyridae > Ormyrus > Ormyrus pomaceus. Next base: position 14,370 of record UCOM01001947.1, read on the forward strand.
CTCTTGCTCGTGTTTCACCCCGCCGTGCGCCGCGTCGGGCTGTATACTGGCTGTGCTTTTTTATGCGTGCGACGCTTTTCCGGCGAATTTGCAATGTTTATTGATTTTCGGGCTCGGGCTGCGCGGGAGTGATTATGCATTTGTCTCGGTTAATTTTTCAAGCACGGCCCTTTGACGGTTTTCAATTGTTTCGTTGGATGCTTAGACACTCGAGATTTCTCTTTTGCATAAACGTTTCAAAAAAAAATCTCCTTCCTCCCCTTCCATTTTCCGCGACCAAGCGCACCGAGTACTCCGTCATTTTCCTTGTCGCAAAAATCCCGCGCGTCTATATTCGCGGATCTTGCTTTAGTGCATTTGCGCGTAAAACGCGCTCCCGCGAGGAGAACTCGTCGCGAAGACTCGCTCGAAATTCGACGATGGATTTATGGTCGATTATCCTAGGCGACATTACGAGGCAACGCATTAGAAGCCCGCCCCCCCGGGGAAAAATCGCGAAATGGCTTTAAGAGCCGCGTCGTCGCTGCTGCTGCTGCTGCTGCTGCCACCCCCTTACGTACATTAAGCACTCGGTGAGCGCGAGCGACAATTTGCGATACATTTGCGCGAATCTTCTACTTATTTCCGCGGAGTAGGAGGAGGAGGAGGAGGAAGAGCGACGACGAGTTTCCCGACGTTAATTCCTCTCGAGGCGCTAAGAGCTTCCCCTACTCTCCTCTCTCCGACTGCTAAGCTTTCTTTTGCACTATATGCAGCGACGATTGTAAGAGCAAGGAGGTGCAGTGGATTTTTCGCGGCGGAAGATGGCGGATGATGTAATGCGCCGTTTTTGACTTGGTTCTCTGGAATGGACGGGGTGTAGGTTCGGTTTTAGATTTTTGAAAAGAATGATGGGCGTTTGATCGAATGGATGGTGTACACTTTAAGTAGTAGAAATTTAATAGATTCGATTCAGTAAACTAAAGTAAAATACTTAAAATTTTACGTCGATTTAAGTTAAAACAGTTCTATATATATATTATATACGACTGCTTGCAAAAGAAGTACTAAAAGGACCGTCTCCCACTTAAAACGATAATGCCTTATATTCGTAACAGATGCACTCTTAAATTTTAATAGTCCACGTGTGAGACCGGCGAAAAACCAATAATAGCCGTCCCGTTTATACTTCTCTAAAAACTAATCTCTAATTAGAATCCTCCATGGCTCGGCGCAGCTAAAAAATAAAAAAAAAAAAAACATCCGCGCCGAGTCGCAAAGTTTCTTGAAGCAAAGAGGTCGAAACATTTCATTATAGGCGAAAATTGCAGCAGAGTCGCTTTTTGGCTCTAGCTCGAGCCGTAGCGGTTGTCATGGGGATGCGACCCGCCCTTTCTTCTAACATCCCAACAAGCAAATTACCGCCGACGCTCTACAGCCATTTCTTCCTCCCTCCTTCCCTCCTCCCCCCACCTCCCCGGCTCCTACTAAAATTTTGTATGATTAGCACAATTTTCTGCGAAAGTAAAACGGCCCCCCTTTAGGATATTTAAAAAATCTTGTGGGAAGGCCCGCTTCCTTGAACTTTCGGCTGGCCTATTTTTCTTTTTGGGCGCGTCGTGTCGTCGTTTATTTTTTCCTTTCGTTCGGGAAATTGTTTATTGGACTCGGTGTAATGGAAATGCGCCTCGGGGTGTGTATATCCTACTTTCGCGAGGGTATTTACTTTGCCGAGAGAACTATTTTCGCGCGCGCCGTGGATTTTCGCCGAAATTACACGCTTTCGGAGCTCGCACCGAAAAATTGCCGTTCCTCCAAATGAGCAACAATTTCAGGCGATGAACATTTTGAAATGCGTGTGTACGAGAACTAACAAGGATAATTCGCCGAGCGCCGAGTGTGTTATAATTTTCTTGAATATTGTAATAAACTCGTATGTTAAGGCAAATAAAATTAAGTTTATAAGCCTCGGAGCTGAAATTGTCTGCGCAATTGAAGCATATGTTTGCTCGGTATGACTTCTTCAGTAATACTTATACGACTTTCTAACTACAGGTGACTCTTTAATTTAAAAGAATTTATTATTAATTTCCATATTTATTACAACTTGAATTCAATCATTAATAGTCTAATAAATCTAAAAGTTAAAATATTATCAATATTATTAAAATGTAATGAATACACATAGAAGAAGTGATTTGAGATTCAACCTGACGGTGTTTGCACAGTGGATAATTTCAAACTGTAAAAATACACCCAACATTATTGTACACCATCCATCCACGAGTTTCTTTCGTTCCTTTTTCCAGTCCCTCCGTCTCTCGCGAACTCCCTCCCATCGAGATTCTTCATATTTCTCAGCGGCCAGAGCCAGAAAATAAAAAAATATCTGAAAAATCCGCGGCGAAAGCACGCAGACTCCTCGCTCCACCTCCGGCGGGCCCCCGCCAATCGGCACTTAGCAGCTTCCTCCTCGCGGATCCCCGAAAATCCCGGCCGCTCCTCGAGGAACCAAAAACACATCGACGACGTAAATAACGATTACGTGGGAGTGCCGGTCTCTCTCTCTCTCTCTCTCTCTCTCTCCTCACGTGCCTGCGCCGATTCTCCCACGATCGGCGAGAGCCGCGCGGCGAGTCAACGGACTCCTTGCACGAGGAGAATTATCGCGGAGAGCTGGGCGAGGCTGGGCAATTAGCGACCGCGCGACTTGGATTTATTTATACTTCCGGCGATGCTGGAGATACGGCACGGGCGAGGCACCGCTGAAACAACAGTGATGCGCGAGGATTTTCGAGGCTGCCATCGAGGCTGGGCTCGAGGGAGGATGATGACTGGTGGCTTCTCGCTACCCGCAGCTGGGGATTTCTCGCTGCGAATGGAAGTTGAGCGGCGATGGACGGGATTTTTTTCTTTATTTTCCTGCTTTGGCTTGACTGTTTAATTTTCAGGGTATCGGAGCAATAATTGTTGGAGATAATTTTGCGCGGATCCAAAGACGATTGTTTGGCCGCAGGAAAATCTTGTTCCGCTCGTGATTCGACGGAAGAAGTTTAGATTACTTAAAGAAAATTATCGCAATTATCGATAGTTTTAACATTTTTTTTAGACGCTCAACGTGTACTCCTTCGGCGCGATCGGTAAGTGTTTCCCTGTTTTGAAATTTTCTGCAGCCGCGCCATTCCCGGTGGAGCCAATTTCGTTTAATACGTTTTTATGTAAGCTCTATAAAATTATATGCAATGAGAAAATCACTCGTGATTGACGTGAGATCATCGTAAATGCCCTCTTCGACGAATGACTTCATCGCCTTTGCCTTCAAATTATGTCTACATTAATGTTACTTAAGTTATGATAATATCGGAGGGTATTGCTTAACAAAAAACATTAACCATAATCGCTTAAACATGAGTTCGCAATTACTTTATCAACAATATAAACTTATTGATTGAACATCAGTTCTTATTTGCTCTGACTGAATTAATCAATGAGAATCCAACTACATATTTTAAAGACTAAAAGGTTCAACGTCGCATCATTCACACCTAGAACCCTCCCCAACTCTCTCCCCCGACAAAAAGCGCGTAAACAAACAAATCCGCCTCGCAATAAGAGCAAAAAAAAAAAAAAAATCCACGAAGCCCGAACATTTAATAACTCACTCCGGGCGCGATTTCATTAAGACGCCAGAATTCCTCTCGGGCCGGCCGCGCGTCCTCTTGATTACGGCCGCGCGGCAGAGCGAGAGAGAGAGAGAGAGAGAGAAAGCACAGCGGCTTAGTGACAGTTTGATTGGCCTTGGAGCCCCCCGCGGAGCTCGGGGAGCTACCTGGCGGCTACCTGCGCGAGAGAGCGCCCCCGAGCCCCGGACATCCATCATCCCGGGGGACCACCTGTGGCCGCGCGCGCGCGCGCGCACAAAGCCGCGCCGAATTAAGCCCATCAGCGAGAGATCAAAGCTGAAGGAGAGCGCGGGCCCCGGTAGCGGGCCCCGATTCTTTTACCGAACTGCACTGTTGACGATCTTTTCGAGAGCTGATTTCTCGGGGGTAATTAGCGCGCGGGTATTGAGTTATTTTTGTAGGGAGAGTTGATGACGCAGGGAGGGATGAGTATTGTGTAACGGGAGTCTGCGTAAATCTCTTGAAGTAAATTTATTTTTGCGATTAAATTCAGAGAAAATTATTTTTTTATTTTACGAAAGACGATTGAAGGTGTGGATTTCTGTATTTTCGTATTAAATATAATCACAGTGATATTAAAGGATTGTAATTGAAAAAGAAGTAAATAACAAATTACTGTAATTTTGAAAGAAAATGAAACGTCGGGCTGTTACAAAATCGAGATGTGTTACCGCAAAGTAAAATGGAATTCTTTACCATTTTAATTTACCCCCCGAATATTTATGAAACAAGAATAACTTGTACGAAAAATTGCTTCTTTTACGACGACCACGACCACCAGCCAACAACAACCCTTCAATAATTTCCCAAAACTCCGAAACATTCGCAAAAAAGCCTTCCCTCCACCTCCCCCTCCCCATCGAGTCCAGAAATATTTTCTGAAAAGATTTTCTCCGAAGCGCACCTCCATCGTTCCTGCTCTCTCGCCTCTCTCGCACATCCATCGCGCACATAACGCGGCGCGGAGCCAAAGCCAAAAGGAGCACCGCGACTCCGCGAAGGGGGCGAAGCTCTCCTCGGAGGAAGCGAGTAGTGCTGCACGCGTTCCCGCGCGTCGTGCGCTCTCCGAAGCAGAGAGAGAGAGAGAGAGAAAATGAATCCCGCCGCTCCAGCGGCGGAGCCGGGATTTTTCAGCTTGCGCGGCGATCGGTATATACGCGCAGCCCGCAATTACCGGCGTTCGCTCGATCGCATCTCTCTCTCTACTCGCGAAAACGAGCGCCGAGCTGAGAGAGAGAGAGAGAGGCTTCTAGGACGCTGGGCTGTATATAATGAAGGATCGCGAGTATGGAAAGCGGACGCCGGAAAATAATGAGGCTTCCGAGAGGAGGCTTTTCTGCGCCTCCTTTTGCCTTTTTCTGCCTGCGCTGCAGACCGCCCCAAAGGCGCTCTGTCACTGCTCGGGGCGTAATGTCGGCCTGGGATCCATGTATATACGTGTAATGGGGAACCTGATTTGCGTGAGCGATAACTTCGCGGAAAGGAGGATGGGGATTAATTGCCGGGTATTACGAGTTTATGGCATTCGTTGTCGAATCTGTACTGATATCTGTATATTGACGGCGATGCGGATAAGCGCGAGTATTGTTATGCAAATTGAATGGTCGCCAAGGGTTTTATCGAACGTATCATTTCTGGATTGTGTAAGTATGTATTTTTAAGTTCGGACTCGGCTATTTGCCGAGGAAATATTATGGGTTTTACAAAGAACGATATTTATGGCGAAAATCTCAATGGTCGTATGAAGCATTTAACAATTTTTAGGCAAAAAATGATTTTACTTTTCTTGAGACGTCAAAAGAAAATTCAGTCCTATATTCAATAGTATATTATTTGTCTTGGTTTTGCGACAATCAATCCCTAATTTACTACAACAAAAAAAAAAGAAAAATAAGAAGCTTACAATTCAAGGCTCACAAGCAATTAATTTCCTCGATAACCAGCCGAAAGAACTCATCTTTCTTCATACTGACCTCCAAAACTTCCACCCGGCCACTGCCTCGCCGACCGACAATCAATCCCGAAGCCATCCCGGACTAAAATTCCCACGAAAGAAAGTCGGCGCTCCCAAAAAAGCCCATTCCCGCTCGACGACAATCTTCCGGCGAGCTCCGGTACAGTTACTCCGGTAAAAAATGGCGCCCAACCTGCACTCCCTCCTTCTTTCTCTCTCTCTCTCTCGGCGCATTATCGATTACGAAATCCGTCGGCGGCGGATTTCTCACGCATCGCGACGCGCGCGGATCCTGGAAGCGTCGCGAGCCGCCAGCCGCATTATCGATCGCTCGAATCCATCGCGGGCTAATAATCGCAATTGCGAGCCGCGTGGCGCGGCGGCGGCGGCGGCGGCGGCGGCCCGCCAAAGACGTTCCTGCCGCTTTGACGTCGCTGCCGCGGAGCTTAGCCGCCGCGGGAATTTCCGATGGGCTTTTTACTCGTAGGAAAATGGGCGTGCCGGTATGAGACACGCACGGAGCTACTGCTGCTGCTGCCGCCGTCGCTGCTGCTGTCGTTGTTCTGGCATTTACTTGCGTTTTCCTTTTTGCGGCTTTTCTGTAGTTTTGAGGAAGGATACAGGTTTATTCGCACCGCTTTGACAGGCTGGTTTAGTTTTGTTTACTTATCTTTCAAATGGATCTTTAAAGAAATTAAAGTTGACACAATCCCTTTTTTGTGGAGTGATAATGCGTTATATATATATACTGAACAACGCGTGCCGTTGCTTGGTTCGTGTATTGAAAAATATTGCAGAAGAAACTGAAAATAAAAAATTTAACAGCTGCACTGTAAATATACGAAAATTTACCAAACAGTATAGTAAAATTTCTTACAAAGTATAATAATTCTTTTTAGATTTTGACAGTCTATGACTTGACTAGACAGTATGATAATTTTTACAAGATTAATTGTAATTTTTACTATATTTCTTCTTTCAGTGTGCTAAGCAAAGGTTTAAAATTTAATAATCTATAAAATAATTTCTAATACTCAAGTTAATTATAATTACTCGCTAATAATTATTTCAATAACTGTTTCAAACAATTTACGCCGCTAAGCTCTTCAACGCCCATTATCCAAATAAATTGCACTTGATTCTCGAATTCAGTTTACAGCCCGAGACGGTGACTTCCAAAGCGCCTCTAAAAACCTGCCATCCAAAACAGAGCTCTCCTCGCTTACAATGGGTGAAAAGCCTCGTTTACAGCCTCATTCATTCGCTCTCTCGACAAAGCGCGCGAAAACGACACGACCCGTCAATAATATCTCGCCCGAGCATCTCGAATCTCACGCGACGGGGTCAGCGTGCAGCGCGCGGATCGCCACCCGCGGAGTCGCCCGAAAAAAAAACGGCGGCGTGACGAAGTGTGCGGCGGCGGCCGCTCGCAAAAAATGGAAAACTCGAGACCGGGGGGGAACAAAAGCGCGTCGGGGCCATCATCGCTCAAGCGCTCGGCTTTCTTTTTGGCTCGCGCCGCGGCGCGTATACGAGCAGCTCTTTTTCTTATTAAGAAATTATTGCGAGCTCTCTCGGGGGACGACGCGCGATGCCGCGCGTTTCCGCTCGCGGCTGCATTATATCCATCGCTCGCGGGTGACGATGATTAATCGAGCGCTCTTTGTCTCGTAATAATGAGATTTCGGTTTGCGCGCGATGCGTCCTCGGCCTTTATTGCCGGAGCTCTCGGCGCGGGTTTTATGATGCTCGCCGCGATATTGGCCGCCGCGAGTTAATATCGAGTCATTTTCAGGTTTTTCGACGGGCAATTGGAGAAAGAGTTTTGAAATGGACCGATTTTTGGTAGACTTTTTTCATTTATTTTCCGTTGACTGGGGATTAATAACTTTGAAAAAAGGGGGAAATTATAAAGGGAATTGTTTAAAGAGCTTTATTAAATTATATCAGGTAAATTATGTACAATTGGCCGAGTATATTAAATTATGATCAATGTGAAACTACCTGCTATACGACATTCCGAACAATTAAGTTATTTATAGGTCAATTCATATAAACCAATTAAGCCTTTATTCCGATCATTATAATTTAAAATGCATTTTCACTTTGTCATATTAATAACAAGTTATTTTATCACTTATAAAAAAAGAGAAACATCAAAGAAAAATATGTTTTTCATAAGAGGAAGTAATAATAAAATTCCTGTTTATAGTAATATTGTTTATATCCAATTGTAACAAAATTCACAGATTAGCAGAGTCAAAAACCTTATAATTCTTTTTTAATCATAATTTATTTAAAAATATTATTAATAAATATCGTTTTTTTTTCTTTTTTTGTGATTGCCTTACAAGAAAGTACAAAAATTCTTGGGCCTCGTAAATAATAAAATAAACTGAACCCTTCCGACTCCCCCAACTCTCCAGCCGGCCCGCACCTTCGCATACGAAAAGCTCGCCTCGCGCATATCCGCACACACGCCGCACCGCGCGGGCATATCGCATCGCGCACACAATAGGATTTACAGTTATGGGGCCTTAGAGCGCAGGAAAGGCGCAGGGAAGCGTGGAACATTTGACTACCGGAGTGTCAGAGAGCCGAGCCCATCCTCTTCGCTCTCTTTCTCAACGGAGGAAATATTGTAATTGCCCCCGGCCGCCCGGCATTATTGTTGCTTTTGATTAGCCGGCCGGAGCAGATCGATGGTATATGCGTCTCGAGGTTCGTCCGCGCTCTCTCTCTCTTTTGTCAGCCCTTTCGGGCTGACGAGATGCGGAGTGACGGCGCGTCGTCGAGGGAGTGTCGCGTATGAATTTGGAGATTTCGGATTTTGAGTGGCGGAACAGCTGGAAAATCGTGCCGAGTGCAGAGTTTTCCTGCTTACCATTTATTTTGATACTTTGTACAGATTTAGTAATTCCATTATAAAACCTACAACAAGTCGCAAAAAAAGAAAAAAGAAAAACGAAAACGCAATCGATCCCAACGAAAGCTGCCGGCCGTCGTCCCGAAAAAAGATCCCAACCAAATGAAGAAATCTCCATAAAACAGGGCTCCCCGCGTCCCCCGGCGAACAATACGCTCCGGCACACCGCGAGCCGCCGCGGCCTTTGGGAAGAGATTTATACTGGGAAAGGAAGTGCGGTGCGCGGGCAAAACACTCGGCCCTCTCGCGTACCTACAAGCCATACCTTCGAAGGCACGCTCGGCTCGCCTCTGTGTGCCCCGCTCGCGCGCGCGCGCGCGCGATTGTGCGTCCTCCCGGCCGCCGTCATTTGGAAATTTGCCCCGGCCGGCCCCCCCGATCGATTGTTCGATTGCGGCGGCGCTCATTTGTCATGGCTCTCTCGGGCCCCGGAAGATCGTTTAAATGCAAATGGGGGATGAGCACACACGGGAGGAACACGGGTAGCGCGAGAGGCCAGATGTGACGCGTGATTTCTTCATTCGGGATTCCTCGGCCTGGACACACGGGGAATCCGCGTGCATTGTGCGAGCGTTTCGAGGAGGAGGTTCGGAGGAGAGTCGGTATAGAATGCGTTTTGCGGACTATCATAATGCCGTAATTGGACGGTTGAGCGATTGTGAAGACTGTGGAAAGGATTCGGCTTTGGCAGATGTGTAAGAGAAAATTCGATTGTAGATTTTGATACTTGGAAAATTTATATACGTGAATGTGAAAAATATAAGAAAGTGATAAAAAAAAGGTATTATTCTTCTTTCCATTTTATATAAGTATTATTGTTGGTTGCTTCTTGCATAAATGGAGCAGATTGGGTTTCTAAATCATAATTTACGTGAAATAAGTTGCAGTGTAATATTAATACATTGTGGTTTTCTGGAAACACTTCACGATTTCGACAGAGTAAATGAGACGTAAAGTATTTTAGAGAAGTGCGAAACCACCGGATTACAAAATGCATACACATTAATTAGTTTTTATCGTACAAAAAATTTTAAACTTTTATCTCATTCGCATTCCTCCACCATTTTATTTATTAATTAACTATTTTTTACGTTTACGTCAGAACCTACGTCTTACACCACGACAAACAATTACGTCCAGCGTGGAAAGTGACACCTGAAGTGAAAGCACTTGAACCCAAATTCCACCCTAAAAGTTCTAAACATCTCAGTCCATTGTCCCCGACTCTCAGTCCAGATGAAAAAGACATTTTTCAAAAAAAAAGAGCCGACCTCTCCTCGTTTCGCAAACGCCTCGGAGTCGCGCTCGACTTTCCTTTCCTTTGTTTTTTACGTCCCAATTTTTTTTTTTTCTTTTTCCAAGGAAGAGCGAGATCTCGGCTTTTCAAAAAAAGTGAAAACTCGACCTTCCACGCTGCGCGCGGGTTTTCTCCTCAATGCCGGCAGAGCGGCCTCTTCTTTAACGCGATAATTGTCGGTGGACGCCGAAGGTTTGCGCAATCGCCGAGGTACGGAGGTGTATTATAATAAAGTGTACGTCCGGTGGGAAGTGGAGATGCGGTTATTATTATTAGTTGTACCGAGGCGCATGATGTAATGATCGATCGCGATACCGCGACGCGTTTAATAATGATGGATGACAGTAGTTTTGTGACTAATTTTAATTTAGGGGAGCGATGCATTGATATTCTTACGGAATAACGTATATACCGTGTAATAAATTAAATCGTTTTATACTCCGGAATTTACAAGTAAAAAATATTCAGCATATCTTTTAAAAGTATAAGATTCTGTTTTTTTATGTTTGCTTAAATGCCGATACAGTAACACCAGATTTGCTCTCCGTTCGAATCCTTGCAATTGCAAAAGAGCAACGATAAAAATTAAAAACCTATATAGAAGCAGGATAGAACAATGGCGCGCGATGCGTAACCATAAACCTGCGCAACTGTACACTTAATAACGCAATTAATCGCAGCGGCAATAAAAGTAAGAGAGCCACACAGCTCGACAATACCGGCTGATATCCCTCTTATCTCCTTACGACTTCCTCATGCATCCCCATCCATCGCGCGGCCTCGCTATTTCTCATCACCTCGTCATATTATACGTCGCGTCTTCGGCTCCTCGTCTCGGAAAGAGGACTCTCCTCCGCGCGGCGCGGTTGATAAATAACGGCGCGGCGCGGCTACCGCACGCGACAAAGAGGCCAAAAGGGCTTTAGGGGCGGCAATAACAATCGCCACGCGGGATAAAAAGCGCACGAACTGCTGCTGCCGCCGCCGCGCGGCACGATTGATTGCGCGGAGATGGACGGGAGGAGAGTAGCCGCCACAGGTGAGAGTCACTCTCCCGGCGACGTTTTTCTGCGACCCACATTCCAGGCACGTCGCCGGGAGAGAGAGAGAGAGAGAGAGAGAGAGAGAGAGGAGCTTGCCCTCGACCGGACAGCGCGATCGACAGCTTGCCGGGCTGCGGGGCGGACATCTGGAGTAACGGAGGGCACAGGTGCATCGGGGATTCGACGGGGGTGGACGGGGGCGGATGACGTTTCGAGACTGGATAATTAATGCGCTTTGGAGCGGGGAGTGTTGTTTTTTCGGGGTTCGGAGCAAAGTGTCGCAGGTCGCCGGTCGGCTCGGCTTTGCGGGCTTCCGAGTTTTCTCGGAGCTAAGAGTGAAAAGGTGGAGATGACGCTGCTGAAGATTAAGAAAACCGCGGTCAAACGAATCGGGAGACAATTATTTTTTGCTCTCGCGAATATCGACTGCAAATGGAACTGTATAGATTGTGAAAAATCAATCATTTGTAATAATTATAATAGCCGAAAAATTATAACCTTTTTAACCCCGAAATCAGCGAAATTATTCAAATCTATAACGTACTCGCATCGGATTTTACATCGGAGCTAATTCAAGTTCAACGGCGTGCAATCATAATGCAAAAGCCGTCACCTCTCCCGCGAGAGCGTGCAAGCTCCCACCGTAGCGTCGCTATTCCAGTTTTTGGCGTGTTCCTCGCGGCCAGGCAGCTTTTTTTCAGCGCTTGGGAAAAGGCGGCCTATACAAATCCACCCCGCGCGCTTCGCGAGATAAATTGCGGAATGGAGTCGGCGCGCTGGAAGGTATTCAGGGTGGCGGAGGCAGAGAGCAGCGGCCACATCAAAGCGCCCCTTTCTGCGCATGCACGCACGCACGCTCGCCTCTCTCTCTCTCTCTCTCTCTCCTCGCCTCTCTTCGATTCCAGTCGAACCGGTGTCCCCTCCACGAGCGACGCCGCCGCCGCAGCCGCCGCCGCCGCCACGGCCGCTTTGTACCGAGAGGCGAGGTACGCAAGCTTCTTTCGCGGAGGACGATGTCGAGCGCTGTAAGGGGACTCGCTCTCGGGGATCGTGCCACTGGCCTTGTCGGATTCTTGATAACGTGCTTTTTCGCTTTGTCCGCGCGGTCTTTTATTTCTGCCGAATGTAGATGTAAGGGACTTGTACAAGCTGGGTTGATGTTGGGTAGGGACTGATGGGGTATCGAGTTTATAAAGTCACTCGCTTTCACTTTAGTTGCTAACATTATTGCATCCGTAAAATTTCTTTTTTCCGTTTTTGAATAACAAGAGGAACGTCGAGTCGTTGATTGATATTCGAGAGCCGAAGGTGGCGTGCTTCGGCAGGGTTCGAGAACCATCGTCCTTGTCGCGTTTGATAAAGTCTTGTTTCGAGAAACTCGGGCTTCGCCGCGTCGGAAGAATGTATGGAAAAAGCGAGCGATTCGGAGGTCGTGTAAATCAGGATTTAATGCAATTACGAAACACGATTGAATGTATGTCAGAGTTCTGCGGTCTGGCCTCGGCTGTCAAAGTGATGCATGTTTTTAAAACGGGGCAAAAAGCATTCAAAAACATTCTTAAAAATATATAGTAATGTCATTTTTAATGAAAAAACAATATCCACGACAAAAGCACGCATCGTACTTATAAAATGTGCAAGTTGATTAAAAAATATAAAAACTGTTTTTCATTTACATACAGCCACATACTGCATTTCGTTTGCACCAATAAGCCCGCATAATTTCTTATTAACCAAAACTTCTTCCTCAAAAAGCCTCAATCGCTATAGACTCGCTCCGACGCGGCAACAGTCAATACCAATCCGATTCCCCTTTGCTCTCCGTTTTGTTTTGCCGCGGCATTTCTCGATGTGCATAAGGCACCGGCCAAGAGAAAAAGGCGCTCCTCCCGGCTCGGCTATACGCGGAAAGTATAGTAACCCAGTGGCTTGTGGGAATCCTAGTAATCCCCGCTATGCCGCGTCATTCCGCGCGGCGCGGCTCGCCGACTTCTTTCGGTCGGCTTGCCGAGGAGTGATTTTGATGAACGCGACCACCCGAGAGCCCAAAAAGCAACGTGCAATATTAGCGCTGCCTCTTTTTAGCGGCTCGTGTGCAGCTTACCAGGGGGGTGAGACGGAGAGAAAAGTCGGCAGATTCAATGTATAACAAGTAGCTCTGCCGAGGTGCAACAGAGTATTTGAAGGTAAAAAGTAATAAATGGTTTTTCGTTTAAAAACTAGCATTGATGAGTTGAAAAGAAAGGCAGAATTCCGAAAAAGGTCATTTTGAGATAATGACGTAGTTAGCTGCAGTGTATGTCAAAGAATCTACCTTATACTTAAGACATTTGTGGTCAGCGCGTTTTACGAGAAAGTTAAGCTAGTTTTTATCCTTTTCTCGAAACAAGTTTTTCGAAACCCTCACTATTATATAGATACAGATTCGAAACATCCTCTCCTCCAGTTTATTAACGCAATATAATCATTACTCTCCCAACCATCTGCGCACGAGAACCACCGAGAACCCGGCAGCTCATTAACCGGCAACTCCGCGCGGCGACGCTCGTCAAGAAGCATATCGCTAATCACTCTCACGCGGCCCGAAACAACGCGCAAAGCTCCTCGCTGGACCGGGCAGCGGCGGCGCGACGCGTCGCATCCCGTGACCCAGAAAGCCGGCGGCGCGGCCGAAACAACTAACAGTCTGCGCGATGCCGTCACACTTCCGGGACTGGCGAATCGCCGGTGCACGAACTATATATCTGTCGCGGCGCGCTTCCGCTTCACGCGACGACCGCAGAGAGAGCTTTGCTTCGATGACGCCGCCGCCGCCGCCGCCGACGGACGAATACTCGTCGGATTCGACTGAATTCGGTTTAGTTGGTCGGGTGATTTTTTTTTGTCGATGCGGGGTAGGGAGATCTTTGCGGAGATGTATTATTGGGATGAAAATTATTTTTTTTCGGAAACTATTTAGATTTCGCATTTGGATTGCAAGAATTTTTGGAGGCATTAAAAATTGGTAGGCCAAGACAAGGTTTAATTTAGATCTGGAATATTAAAGATTGCATTAAAAATAATTTTGCAATTCTGAAGAGAATTGTGAATCGCTCGATCTTTTTACAAAATCCCATTTCGATTCTAAAGTTACAAAGTCAATATCGACCAAAATTCACGATTGAAAATAAAGCAGGATCCTCGTAACGGGCAGTGATCAGCCTCATTTTTCACCGTAACAACTCAATCAAGTTCACACCCTTCCCGGCGGCTTATCACCATATAATTCGCCGCGGCTCTCGCTCTCCTCGAAATCGCCTCGGAATCACCGCAATCAAGCCCTCTCTCGGGCGCAAACACCATAACCCCTTCCTCGCCTCTCATCGGCCTCGTCGTCGCGCTAAAAGTGCAAGTGAAAACCGCGCGCGCGCTCGCGGGGGTGGAGGAGGGAGGGAGGGGGAGGAGGAGGCTCTACTTAGCGGGCTCTCCGCGGACGTCTCCATTAATCGGGAAGGGCTGTTTGGAGCGTTTACGCCGCTGTTTGAACTTGGCGCGAGCGCGCGGGGCCCCCCTGATGACGGTAATCACGCGGCGCTCCGTTCAATTGCACGTTTCCGCGCCAAAGCTTGCTTTACGATCCGCGGCGAATATCACCGCCGCCGCCGCCGCCGCCGCCGCTCCAGTTCGGCTAAGGCGGGATTGCCTGCCAATTGAGGAAGCAACGAGTCGAGAGAGAGAGAGAGTGGATGAGCTGGGTGTGATTTTAATGACTGATTCGACGCTTAATCCGGGGATAAGTGCGAGCGGGGATATATATCTCGTTTTCGACGTTATTTCTTGCGGCGCCGCGGGTTTTTGATGAGGTAAGTGCTCGGCAATTGAGAGCTTTTCATTTGGAACGAGGGATTCCTTTGGATAAGGTTCGAAAACTTTTCATTTTGGAGATGATTAATAAACTGGGAAGTTCTTTTAGATTAGATTTGTAAACTGTTTTAAATAACATGGAATTGAACGTTTTAATTATCTAAAACGATATGTTAAAGCTATAAATTATAATTTTAAAACGTAAAACGTTTTCTCTTAGATTCAAAGTATTTTAATGACGAAAATTGCTACGATATCAACTCAAACGAAAGGCATAACTCACAATTTACAAAGTGTTATGCCGGCAAAACGTATAATATTTGTCTTTATTAAGTAATTTAAATTTTTCCTTCATTAATAACAGTAATACATAAATTAAAATTACAGAACCAAACGTTCCGATGGCAAGATATCAAGCTTATAACCGCGTATTTTCCTGAAAAATGTCAAGCAAATTGAAATACGTATAATTTGTATACTCGAGTCAATTACAATAAAAATTCTCGAGCCTCATTACGATTAAGTTCGCGCCTCGGTGCGGTCTTGCACTTCTCGAATTAATCGCTCTCATTACCCGCTTACTCAAATTGAACTAAACGATCCTGTCAATCCTCGCAATGTCCATTAAAGCTCTTATAAGCCATAAGCACACAAATCCAATGACCGATTGCCTTTTTCATTAATGACACGTTTCTCTAACGATCGGCGATTAGCATTTTCGTCCGGGGCAAACTTCGAGAAGCGAAATTACGCGTGTCAAAGCCCTGCGAACGGGCAATCGAACGATATAATATCGTGTCCTCGGCGATTAGGCACCGCACACCGTACGGAACCGGCAGCGACATCCAGTGGCGGCACCCCAAAAGACCGGCGTCGAATACGCGAACCCTGGCGCCATCTCCCAGGCGTTTCGGGTACTCGAGAAACCGCCGCTGGTATTGTTGGAGGGTAAGCTTTTGGGGTGCCAAAATTCGCGATAGATACGTTAGAGATCCCCCGGCGCGTAACTGTAAACGAGCATTACGATTATCCAGCGAACGCATATTGTATCCTCTACCGTTGCAGGAGAGATTGAGATCGGGGGCTCTAATGCCGAATAATTGCGGTGTAAATGTTTTAAACGATCCTCGGAGGAAAGCGAATTAAATCATTTGCCCGTACAAAGGGGGATGCTTATTCTCTCTCGGAGCGCGAAGCCATAATCGACATTAATTACGCAACACGATGAGATAGTTTTAGAATCGCCCGAGTATTGTAAATCTAATTACGGTAATGGCTTTACATTTGCTCGTAGCACAATGAGATCGCAATCGTAGGTAAATTAATAACGGGGCATAATCATGCGAGAGAGCGACGCTTCTCGCGAATTCAGGGATTTTATAATTCGAAACGTGAAAACCAGCCTTTGGGAAGAATGAAGCAGCGATTTTTCTTTTTATTGTTAATTGGAAATTATTGAAAGAACGGGATGGAAAAGCGCGTATAATAAGGCTGAAACTGCTTATTCTGATTAGCGTTTGTTGATGAAGTTTACCGAGAATCATGATGGACGAATTTGCTTAATGGCTCGACGTACAAGACGAATAAGTCTATTCGCTTAACTAAGTAATAAACAATTAACGCAGTTTTTTTTATTTATAGAATAAAAAAATTTGTAGATCAAATGTGAGGTTGCAATGCAAAAAGTAAATAAGAATATGCAAATTAACTTCCAGCTTGAATAATGAATTTAGATGTTGATTTCTCCTTTAATTACCAGAAACTTATTTAAACGGCTTATTACTGGAAGATGAAGAAGTCAATTTTCAGGATTCAATAATTTTTTCATCATTAAATTCACGTTCGTTTAATGTGTTTTGAATATAAATTAAAAATTATTATCTGATAAAATCTTTTCCTGTATTATTTAGATAAAATTGTACCATTAAAAGAAAAGGTTTTGCTAAAAAAAAAAGTGCTAAATCTCAAAGCTCTTTATATTCTAATCAAGACAGACAAACTGTTCGGTATAAATTTTTCAAGGTTCAGATAAGTTTGCAATCAAATTCAAGATTAAAATCTCCATTTTATCATTGAGTTTTGGAAACTCAATCAAAATTCCCTCCTCCAACGAATAAAAGAGTAACTGCACACAATGATCAGTCAAAGGTTAACCCGGTGCCTGGCGTATCCTTTCACATCCCGATCGGCGCGCCATAAATCTCCCCTCGATCCGCGCTCTACTCCCGCATTCTGATCGATCGCAGAAAATTGTTAATTATCACTTTCCCTAGTAATTCGGTGTACCCGCGGTGACCAATTATCGCATTAATAATAATGATTCATGCGGCTCTTAACGCCGGGCTACAAGATAGCAATCTCGCCGAGGCTCCTTCCCTCCTTTTTTTTTTCTTCCGCGAAGGATAGTAATTTACAAGGCTCTCCTCTCGCAAGGATTTGCCTCTTTTTGTTTACCCCGCTGTGTTTGTTTGCGCGGGTTCGAACGCGCGGGGACCCCGTCGGGGGAGAGAGAGAGCAAAAGCGGTCCGCGCGCCGTTAAAGCTGGCTTTTTCAGCGCGGGCATTTTTGTGCGCAGCGACGGGCTGAAAACGCGCCTCTAATGAAGTGAATTCTGGATGAATTTTTTTTCGATCGAGGTTGGAGAGCCGAGGTTGGACGCCGGGCTGAGAGATATCGCGAAGTGGGTTTTCTTGCGGGATTATGCGGGACGGAGCGGATTGAGGTAAGAAGCGTGCAATTAGAAGGATTATTCATGCGAGATTTTTATTGAGTCGGCGGAGCTTTATGCCCTCCGGCTGGGAGTTTACGATTTATCTTGTTAGATGTTAATCAATATCGGTTACTCGATCCTCAATCACGCCGGTGTAAGTTATATGTGAAGTGTAATTCATTTTTTTTTCAAGCGCTTTTACTGCTTATTGAAGTGTACGTGAATTGAAAATGAAATTTCTATATAAATCCCTCGAGATTTTAAATCTAAAAATCGTTTTTGCGTGAGATCATTTTTCATATAATTGCAAACCTGCAGGAGTTTCAATCGTATAAAATTTTAACCGTTTCTATGATGGCGTAAATCATTTTAAGCGTGTCTTTGAATCCGAAGAGAATAAATCTAAATTTGACCACAAAACATCAACCTTTGGTCAGTAAAAGGCGAGACAATTTTCTCATATTCTAAATTAACATATTTTTCACAATATCATCCACTATTCATTAGGAGTAACAAGCACTTACATTTTAAACAAGAGAACTTTCATACCGCTCTGAAGCGCTTTCTAAAAAGTAATAAGTCCAAAGAGCACTTACCCTTCCTAAATTCCCGGAATCGGCGTCACACATCTCCGTAGCTCTTAATCAACCCACCAAAAATAGCTCGCGAAAAAGAAAAAAACGCGACTCCGGCACGCCACGCCGCCAAAAATATCGCAAGTCAGCGCGGCAATCCCATACTCGGCGGCCGACGCTTCCCGATTCGCGCGGCTCCTCGCAATTAGCGTCTTTATAAGCTGTTTAATAACATAACGGTCAATTAGCCGCGATTAGCCAAGCTGTGTCCGAGCTCTCTCTCTCTCTCTCCGGGGTAATGATAGCTCGCGCGGGTAATTCGTCGTTAATTATTCCGCTCGGCTCTCCGGCTCTTGGCGCAGGCGTCGACAACTAAATTGACAACTAATTGAAATATTAGCCGGCTCGGGAATTATGTCGCCCGATTTTTCAGGGGGGGGGGGGGGGG
>UCOM01001948.1:0-32789 GCA_900474385.1 Ormyrus pomaceus
CCCTCCCCCTCCGGCTAATAACGGGTTGTCTCCGTACTCCGCGAGCCGTATTGATGGCGTGTCACTTCTATGCAGCGTCCGCCGGGATGATGTATGGATTTTTTCTGATTTATACGGGATCGCGAGCGGAGCTGCTGCGAGCGCCGTTAAAGTGTTGCCTTTACGAAAGGGGACCGTCTGGCCTGTGGGGTTTACGGCCGCCTTAAGTTTGTTTTATGACTGGGTGGGGCTATTGGAACTGACTTAGGCTTCTTATAGACCGATGCTTTAATAGTGGTCGCTTTTTTTTTTTTTTTTGTTTTTAAGAGCATCGCAGATGTCTTTGTGCGGCGTTTTAAAGTATCGAGGGTTTCTTTCGGGTTTGCAGCTTGGCAGTAAAGTTCTGATTTCTTGAAATGGATAGTGGCTCAATTAAGGAGAAGACGTCTGATTTATGTTGAAAATTTATTTATATATACAGATATTTCAGCCTTAGCTAAACTCGAAAACATTGAAAATCCGTATGAATTTTATTCGCGGAAAACTCGGCATTTTTATTTACTCTTCTTTTTGTACAGAGAGCGTCCAAGTATCTGAAAGTGATATATTGCAAAGCAAAAATGAACAGAAAAAAGAGTCGAACGGATTGAATATCCAAATATTACTCCTGCAGAAACTATGATTTATTACCTCTCAAACCTCCATCCCTTATTTCAGTTTTCCGCTATTCTTCGCGATATACCCTCCCATTCCCTATTTGTCAATGATTGACGTTAGAATAAATCATACAGTTGCATTACTCAAAGTACAGGCGTCGAAACGCGAGAACCCTCGCGCAGGAGTAAAATTAAAGTCGGACCCACCGGAATAAAGAGAACATCCTCCGCTAAATGAAGTCACGCGCCCGCGCGCGTTCCATTGCTCGGAGGATTTAAAATCCAGTGCGCCGGGCCATTTAATTTAGGCAGAGTATACGAGAGAGAGCGCCGGGCTGAAAAGACGCGCGAGGGAGCAGTTGGAGTGCACTCGCGAAAATCTAACACAAAGGGGACAACAATAACCCCCCGCGTAAAACAGGCGGACGTTACGCGGAAACGGGCCGCACGCACTACTCGAGAGGGGGGTGCAAAAAAAGCCATCAGCGGTCCTGGCTGCCGTCATTGTTTTAGATTTCGCGAGGCTCTTTCTGCTTTTTGCCGGGCACAAAGGGAAGGAGCGTCCTCGCGAATGACTGAAACGCGGCGCGTTTCAATGCTGCGTCCCTCTGCCACCTCCCCTCTGCCGGCCATTTTTTATATACCTCTCAGTTTTGCGTTGACAGTCAAAGGGGCGCGTCAGACGTCTATTCTCGGTGCGTTTTGTTGTCCGCCGCGCGGAGAGATGTTGATGTTTCTATTCAGGATTTTATTTTAGAGACAGTGTGTTTTTCTTTCCTGGAAAGGGGATTATGCTCATTGCGTGCTCGGTTGTAATGGGTGAATTTTGGACATTTTCTTTGAAGCTTTCAGGTTATTACGAGTCTGGCAGTGCCTTTGTTAGAGTAATGACCCGGCCGAGTAGTAATTATACGTAATTATAAACTGAGCTTTTGCGAAGTAAAGCAAAAGAGAAGCTTTTTAATTAATTGTAAGCAAGGAAATATTTTTAAAAACATGAGATGTAACAAGAGCAGAAATTTCGCCCTAAAAGATGAAAATTTTAAACGCTGGAGGGAAAAATGCATTAACAAATTATTTTGTGTGTGAATTATATGTATACGCAAAAAATTTAGTTAATTTGAATTTGAATTTATTATAATTAGTTAGCCATTTTCAGAACACGTCGATCTATCGATTGTCCGTCACATAATATTTTGAAAAAATAATCAGCAAATTTGTATCGCATTATAAATTAATTCCCAAGTGCTATGCACATCTTTTTTTCCAAGGACGCACTTCGGTACGTGTCCTTGAAACACACATCACGCTCCATTTAACTCCCAAACCCCGGCACCAGGCGTCCAGGAAAATCTCGCAAGCGAGCGCCTCGAACGGGCTCGAAAACCAAAAAAAAAAAAAAAAAAAACCACGAGCGGCCCTCGCGAAGCAAAAACTTGAAGCTCTCCTCGCACAATGCTTCGTCGAATGCACTTCGTCACGCGGCCGGCGGCGCTCCGCGAGATAGAGGGTGTTCTCTCGCGCGAGGGTTCCGCGCGCCATTGACGCGCCTCTGCCGGGAGGAGGAGGAGGAGGAGGAAGCAAGGACCGACAATGGGCTCCGCTCGGGCAAGTACCTACGTCGCGCGGCGTACGTGACGCGGCAGCTGATTATTTTTTCACCGCACAATTACCGCTCTCTCTCTCTCTCTCTCTCCTCTCCGCCGCGCCGCGTCTTTTATTTCCCGCCTCGGAGCGCGGCGGGCTTTCCAACTATCTGTCTTTCGGCGCGTATGTATATAGTTTCTTCTGTTTTTTTTTTCTTTTTTACCGAGGTTTTGCGGCTGAGTGCCGCGACGAGTGCCGCGCGAAATTTCGACGCTAATTTATGCGAGGGCTTAAGTGCGCCTTGGTGCTTGGGTGTAAAAGCTGTTGATAGACTTCTGTTATTGGGCTTGATAAGTGGAATAGTCAAAATTTTAGATTTAAATTTCAAACGTGACTTTGAAGAACTTTTTGGAATTTTTTAAAATTCACAAGTGCTTACATGGATTTCCAAGTAATCTTGAAGAATTTCTCAAGTAAACTTAATTTTTGCAATGCAAATTTCTTTTTAATTCGATGCACAATCAAAGTTATAATTATAAACTTATTTTGCGGCTAATTAAAATTCACCTTGAGATTGAGGAAAATCTTATTATAATCATTTTATTTTATCTCCGACAGTGTCAGAATACAAATTACATTAATCGCCGTGCTATTTATAATCCGCCACCTAAATCGAGCGAATCCCAGAAACAGTCCACAAAACCAACAGCTCCCGGCAAGAAAGGCACGTTTAACGAAATCAACAGTAGCGCCTCAGCAAAACCGAAGCAGCGAAAGAAGCCCCGGCCTCTGCTCTCCGTCACGATCTCGGCACGCGTCTCAGCCAGCATTTTTCGCCCCCTCATTGTCTCCGTCGACTCTCATCCTCCGCTCTCCTCCAACCCCCTTCGTCTCGGCGTCGAACCCTCGCGCGAGAGCAGACGCCCCGGTCCCTTCCACCTCCGCGGTTGTTTTTTTTTTGCTTTTCGCGCTCGGCGAGCAGCCGCCCTCGCAGCAGTCGTCAGTCAGTCGCGCTCCGCATCAAGTTTTGGAAGTACACGAGCGCGCCTTCTTCTTGCACTCCCTCGGCGCTCGCGCGCGCGCGCGGAGAGCTTATTTTTTCTCGCCGGACGAGTATTCGCCGCGAGAGCGGACGGCGGCGCGACGTTTCGTCTAACCCCCGCTGGGAAGCGCCGCGGAAAAAGGCCGAGAGGAGAGAGAGAGAGAGAGAGAGAGAGACGAGATTGTGAGAGAGGAGGTTTGTTTGGTTTGTTTTCGAGGAGGTAATTAATCGAGGCTTTTTGGTTGGTCGGAGCCGAGCTCTGAGGTTGATTGAGTTTCTTTGAGAGTTGATTTGTGATTGAAAGTGGTTAATTGACGTGCCCGGCGCGTTTTATTTGCGACGAGCGATGCTTATTATTTATGCCGCTTTCGCGGAGAGCTTAAATTTTCCAATTATTTTAATCGTTCGGTCGGTAGGACGCGATGTACATTGCATTCGTGGAAATGGCTGTTAAGTTATTGCCGAGTTTGAATAATGAAATGTGCTTCAATAATGTGGAATGGGTAATTTGAATTTTCGATTAATAAGATTCTCTATTAAAAGAAAATGAATTAATTCTGTAAAATAGTAACTACTTGACTTGGTGCTAGTTTACATTTGGCACTTAATAAACGAATTTTATTTTACTAACAGAATCATTTGTCGTCAAAAGCACTAAACACTTTATATTCTCTGATCTGAAACAATATCAAAAATTGAAACGCACGCACACCTACGCAGTTCGGTTCCGCAATTATCGCTCGCAGCAATAGCGGATAATAAAAGTCACCCGACAAAATATTTCACGAAATTTTTTCCTCCTATCTTGCCAAGTGTATTTATATTCTCGATACGCGCAGATGAATGCCGAACAAAAGGAAATAAAAAGCATTTAGCGAAATATTCCGTCCCGTCGGTTACACCGACGATATATAAACAACTCGTAGTTCGCGCAGATTACAGTGCTCCAACTCTGACTGTACAGTCATTTTTAGAGAGTAAAACATGACGATATCTCAATCTCCGTGACTCGTACAAGCCAGTTTTGAAGGCTTTAGTCACTTGTACGTCTATATTACCTTTTAGACGATTTTGCATACATTAGCGACGTTCTTTGCAATTGAATTCGAAAATAAAATCCTTTCGGTTTCTCCCGAAAAAAGGGTGTAAATTGTCGAGAAGCATCATAAGGCAGTTAATTTTCATCGAATGATTAAAAAAAAGGCCGCTCGACGAAGTGCGAAAAAGATAAATTTAATAAGGAGGCGAAACAGAGAAACGAATGCCGGTGAGCGCGACGAGCGAGCTGGTCTTTGTGATTCGAAAACTGTAAAAGTCCGCGGCGATATTAATTGGCTAGTAAATCAAGCGCAAAAATTTACAACATTCCGCGTGACACGTATTTATGAAGGGCCCGTGGCTATTATTTTTATGGGCCAATAATGCGACGCGTTAAACTGTATCTTAAATACCCTTTGGAGTAGCGTATAAGCAGAAAAACGGTTTTTCTCGCAAATAAAAGCTGTGTTGCAGCGCTTAACGGACGGCGGGTGAAATTGTCTACAAATCACCAAAAGGCACACCATTGTGAATGGGTTCGCGCATATAAATTATCAAATTATCGCGAAACTGCAATCAAACGAAAAGCGCGGCCAGTGTTTCATTGATTTACGCGCGATTTATTTGAAATAAAAGTTTCGCGGTGGTCAACCTGTTGTGAAGAGAATAGTAATGTAATAATTATATTAGAATTTGTTGTTACGACGATATTACAATCAATTCTCTCAAAATACTACAAAATACTACTTCTGATGAAAAATGTTTTAGATATCGTAAGTATTTGCCAAAGGTCAAAAAGATTTTGGCAACCTTTCTAAATTAGTATAATTTTTTACCGTCCAATTAATTTTAGTATTATATTCATTCAATTTGATTAACCCGCATAGAAAATACTAAAGAATAAATAATTAATTTTTCCTTAAACATATACAACATAGCAGATGAACAATAATTCATCTTCGAAATAAACTAGTCGTTAGCTAAGACGATAACTTTGCCAATACGCCGAGCGACAATGTTATAAAATACTCTCTTTCCAACAATTTTGGCACTGCCTACCAAATTAGTCACTATTTTTACCCCATCCAACCCAGTTTTTATGAATCATCCGCCTAAGCACGATTCCGCTCGCCAGTTAATTTCGCCCATATTCAAGTGGCCTCCGCAGCCGCGTCCAAAAAGCAGGTCCGAACCTCCGGCCAGAATTCCGTCCCCATTTGAAGAAAGCTCGAGAAAGCTCTCTTCGGCCGGCATCGAAAAAATGCTAACGTACCGCGATCCGCGTCCGCCCAGTTGGCCCGTTGATAAATCAAAAGCGCCGCTTGCGCGTATCCGCAAATAAGCTCACCTCGCGCGAGCTTTTCCCCCCACCTGGCAGAAAGCCCGGCCGGTACAATGCGCCGCGCCCGGAAATCCGAGCTCCGCGGCACGAGTATGACCGAGTCGGAAAAATAGCGACGAGCACCGGGGCGATACCACCGGAGAGACGAGAGCTCGAGACGCGCGACGAAAAGCTCGGACGTTATACGACGGAGGAAGTCGGGTGCGATGTGCGTTTTATGTATTTTTACGTCGGGGGGGACCGGTTTTACGACGCCTGCGCGCCTCGAGTTTTGTTTTCGTGCCAGGAGAGGGGAGAAAATCGGGGATATAGCTTTTTGATATTTGGGAAAGGCTGAAATAAGCGGCGAATAAAAGTCGCGGGCTCGGCTGGGCGCCGAAGCCAGCGGTATTTTTAAAGCTGCGTTATTCAAGCTTTTTGATTGAGCGGGATGAATGAGGCGGGAAGTTATAGACAGCCGTCGGTGCGAGTTCTGAGAATGAAAGTTGATGGATGTTGGGTGCGGTATAGTTGTGAATAATTTTCAGCAGTTATTTTCTCCTGATATTTGGATATAATAATAACCCAATAAAATGATATTTTGTTTAAAAATTAAAATTTATTTGTTTTAGTTTCCTCGGTAAATTTACGTTAGTTTCCTCACCTTCAAAATTAAAATTTTATTTGTAATTCTAAAACGAGGTATAGTAAAATTTACGTATACAATAAATTAAATTAGTTGTAAACTATTTTAGTTTATTATCTTTCCCGTAACATGTATTTACACGAATACGGTTTAAATGCCTTCTACAAATTTTGTTTGTATTTACTTTTGCGTCTCTCCAAACATCAAAGAACCAGCCAAATACTCGAAACCAAAAGAAACTCCAAACAAACGCTCTTCCTCGCGAATCGAGCGAAACTATACGGCTTTATTCCAGAAGCCCGAATCGCCGCCTCTACACCTCCCGGGGGCCGCGCCGAAAGTATCAATTTTCGAAAAGCCTGCCAAAAAGTCTCCCGTCCTCACAAAATAGCCTCGGCGTCCAGAGCCAGCCAGTCTCGCGGAGCGCGCGGCACAGTGCACAGCAGTAGACAGTAGTGCCCGGCAGTCGCCTGGTTCTGGAGAACGGCCGCGAGTTGGCGCTGCGCTCCCCGGCGGCGCCGGAGAACCGACAGGTGTCCGCGGCTCGAGCCTCACGGTGGAAACTCAGTGTCGCGGCGGCCGCTCGCGAGGTTAGAGCCGGGCGAGTGTGTGTGTGTGTGTACTTTCCGCGTAACCGACGCGCGCGCTCTCCGTCTTCCCGGCGGCTGCAGAAACAGAGACACCCTCCGTCCGGAGACTCGTGCGAGTGAGAGATACGGGAGCTGCCTTTGTCTCCGTCGCGTGTGCCTTCCTTCCCGGCCTGCACGCAGAGACGCACTCACGCACACCGCGCGACACCCGCAAGAGGGAGAGAGAGAGACGAAGTGTCGCCCGCGCGCGGAGGGCGCAGACTCCGGCGCGTGCTCTCTCTTCGTCTCTCCGCCTACGCCTGCACGCAGGGTAATTTTCACGTCTCTCTATGCACACAGAACTCGGCACGCCGGAGGGAGAGAAAGAGAGGAGCGGCCAGCGCGCAGACTCCGGGGCCCTCTTTCTTCCTCGCTCTCGCGGCAGCGGCAGCGGCTTTTGTCTCTCTGTCGCAGCCGAGGACCAGCTGCGACGATGCGCCCGTTTGTTTACCCCGGCCTGGAAAGGTTATGTTGTGAGAGCGTTCGGAGGTGGGTTGGCGGCTCGGTTTGTGGAGCGACACTCTGGTTCTGGAGCATCGATCGAGCGAGCTGCTTAGTAGGCGAGCAATCGATATTCGCGAGTGTGTCTTGTGCGCGGAGATAAGGAAGCAGCTGAAACATCGGAGTGCCGATGAATTATTCTAAACGACGTGTTTCCAGGCTTACGTATAAAGATAAATATAAGGTGCTGTTGGATAGGTGGATGTTCCGGATTCGAGCCGAATCGATTGCTCGGCCCTGTTTTGGTGTCAGACCGGCATTAGCGCTAATCGCCTTTAAAACAATGCCGAGCAAATTAGGAGACAAGTATCGGGAACGCGTTCCAAGTTCACCGGCAGCTTTGCGGGGCTTTTCGCGATTATTTCGAGGGAAATAGGCGAGCTGCACCACTGCCCCGTACGGCGGAGCTATTCGAAATCAATTCTTTTTAAACGGAACTAGCTTGAAAAGAATTTATTTGGAATAGTTTTGGCATATATAGGCAGGCGAGTGATGAATAACATTGGGCAAAGTGTCTTTAGTCGTATACGCTTTTTGCAGGAATTCGTACATACATAAATCAGTCAAGTCGTGAAAATACGTTGCAATAGCCGAGCGATATACGTATTCGTGAAATTTATTTTAAATCGATACATTTCTCGGTACTCAAATATATTAAATTCTCGCTAAATTTACCAATAATCCCTATAACCGTAAAAAGAAAATATCTATAAAACTCTGTAGCATCTTTTACCAAAAATAAAATACCGCGCTGCGTTGCATAATGGTCCCAAAAAGCGCTCATTGAAAAAGCCATCATCACAAAGCGCTCCTCTCTCGCGTACCGGCAGCAGCAGCACCGCAGCAGCAGCAACAGGTTCAGTGGCTCTCGACTCTCGGTGCCTCCTTCCTCCCACACCTGCACGCAACGGCCTCTCTCGTCTCGCATTCACCCCATCGACAATCGTCAAAAAGTCCTCGCCGCGCAAAGTGCAACTCTTTATAATAAGACGGGGCGGAGGGAGGGGGGGACTCGACGCCGTGAGAAATTCGAGCCGGCGCGGACGTTGATTCGTGCGGACGTGAGCGCGTGGGCCGAGGTTAGGAATCTCGGGGGGCTCCTTTTTTTCCTCACGTGCGCTCGAGCGTTCAACGGACACGACAGGTGTGCGAGAGAGAGAGAGAGAGAGGGAGAGAGACCCTGAGAGGACGAGCAGAGTTGAAGTCGAGGCCCGAGAGAGAGAGAGAGGTTATGTTTATGCTGGGTGTATTGGCTTTATGGCCTTGGCAGTTTTCGTTCGGGGATCTTTTGCGAATTGGACTTCGAGGGTGACCGGCACGTCGGTTACGCCGAATTTGAGATTTTCGTTAATTAATGTTGTACCGAATGTTCAATTTTTATTGAATTGGTTTAGATTACTTTTTTGACGACAAAATTTGTTTAAATTTGCGTCGATAATAAAAAATTCTTTCGCAACTTTACATTTTACGAAAATCATGCTTTTCATTTGCTTAATCAAAACTATTATCGTACGGAGTCAAATCAAAAATCTTCTTTTACTTTTCGAGTAATTAAACCGCTTTATTAACCGCGAACAGAAATTCGTCGAATTAACGTTCGCCGCGAATCCGCGGAAATCCTTATCGCGAGCAGCCTGCATCCTCGGCCGGCGATAGCCGCCTTTAAAATTCCGCCAAAAATCTCGCGATAACGCCGCATCCTTTCCCCTCCTCGTGAAGCATGCAAACGTCAAGAGCCCCCGAACTCGCTCGCCGCCGCTCTCCATCTGTCCCGATCGGCGCATCCGGCGCATAGCTGCGCGTCGTTCGCACGGACATTAACGCATTCTGCGCGCGTTCCTCTCTCTCTAGCCGCGCTTTTTCCAGAGCCAGAAATCGGATACGCTCCTAAATACTCGATTAGCCGCGCGCGGCTCTGGCCTCTGCAGCTCTCTCGCGGTAATTTTAGATCTTTCGCAATTCCTAGATAAATAGCTCGCTCCGCGCGCTTTGTTGCCGAGAGTTAGCGCGTAACTGCCGCCCGCGACGACGATGTTTTGGCGCTAAAATATATCGGAAATTGGGTTTCGGTAAACATTTCGCGCCGCCGCCGATTTCGCAGCCGAGGGTATAGTTTTCCGAAAATAATGGCGGAATTTTACCGCCGGTCTCGCGGGCTATAGGGTTTCGCGAACCAGAGTCGCGAGGCTTACGTGTACGCGCTACTTAGAGACTTTTTTCAGCCGTAAATTTAAATGCACTTTTACGGATTTATTGAGCGATAAAAATCGGGCTGTGCATTTAACGCGCGCAATAATTCCACTGTCTCTCTCTCTCTCTCTCTCCGCGGCGGGCTTTTTAAAACCCAATAAACAACCGACCAAGCGACTCGCTAATTGTTTTTACGCCGCCTAAGCAAATAATTCAATTGGAATCGTATTTTCTACAAACAAGTGAAGAAGACGCAGGGGAGAGAGAGAGAGGAGGGAACTTAGCGCTCGCTCGAGTACATAAAAGAGCGCACGGAGGACAAAAATGAAAGTGAGAGAGGGAGAAAAGGGAAGGGAGGGAAGGGGGGGAGGAGGAGAGGGACGGAGAGATAACCGGTATTGTTACGCCGGTAGGTTATGTTCCTCGTCAGGAATTCCTCGGCCGCTCTCTCTCCCTCCCTCCCTCTCGGAGTGTCAGGCCGGCGCTCCTCCTGACGTGGGTGCACGAGCGCCTGCGCACGAGCCGTGATTACGCTTTTCGAGCCCAGGCCGGAACTATTTCGAACATTCGCGCGCCGATGCCGGGGGCCCTTTTTTTTTCTGTCTTGCGTATCCAAGTATGCGCCCCTCCTCCGACTAATTTGCGCCCGCTGTATCGATAAGAGAGAGGGGGGCCTTTAATTAATCTCCCGCGAGGACATTGTTGCCGGTTCGCGGGGGCAGATTTATGGGGGAATAGTTGGGGGAGTAAGAAAGTTGGCTGAAAGAAAGCTTTTGTTTTAGGAATAATTTACGGATGCCACTCACGGGCGATATAGTAAACGTTCTCTTGGCGCGATTTCAGATTGATTTAGTCGGGGCGAAGCTTACGATTCCGTGGCGTTCTCGTAAAAAATCGTAAGAATCAATGAACGGGGCGAGGAGAGGCCGCGAAAAAGAGCCTCGGCGGCGTCATTCACTCGGAGCCCTGCTTGCGCCATAAAACTGCAGCTCAAACACTCGGCGGAACTCTCGGCGCTCTCTCGACTCCCGGCGTTCCCTCGTCGAAAAGTAAGAGTGAATTCCAGCGTGCAACGTCGGGGGTTGTTCCGGCGTGTGTGTGTGTCTGGACGTGCCAATTTTCCTAAATCACCGAGGCGCGCGCGCCTTGGGTCCGGCGGCCGAAAATTCCGACCGCGGACCCTCATTATGTGCCTCTCGGTCGTAACGTACCTGTGCGCGCTTGGTTTTTCTTCCGCTCGTTCGTGCGGGTCGTCGTTGCGCGGGTGTTTCGGACTTTTACTTTCGGTCGCTGGATTGTTTTTGGGGACTGGTCGTTTGGGGCGGGTTGTAAACGACTGGATTGACGGAGGTGCGGGGATTTTATCGGGGCTGCTCGTGTTCATCGTGTGTTTTGTAGCCGTAAAAAGAGATTTCGGGAAAAAAGAAACTTATACTTGAAGGGTAAATACCGGGACAATCGGGTTAAAATCTACAGAGCATTTTTCGAATTGGCTAAAATGCCCGCATTAACTATAGTGCCGAGAGAAGAAAACGACAATCAACACGCTCAGCGCCGCGTCTAAAATAAACTTTCCCGCGAGCAATAAAATTAATGAATCACGCGACTACACAAACTACACACCGCAGACCGGTCGAAAAGATCGCGATCAAAAAGACGGCGCAGCAGCAGCAGAAGAAGAAGAAGAAGAAGAAGAAGAAGAAGAAGAAGAAGAAGAGGAGGAGGAGGAGGACGACGAGGACGACGAAGCTACAGAGCGTGGCTGCGGCGCTGCTCGGAAGCCGCCGGTGCAAAAATCGAAATAGAGCGCGTCAAGGCGAACGGGAGCGTCCTCCACCTCCTCTCCTCGGGCTTAGCAGACGCGAGGAGGAGCACGACAGAGCGGCGGGAGAGAGAAAGAGAGAGAGAGAGAGAAGTAGGGAAAAGAACTGGCACGACAGCTTCGCGGGCGCCGCCGTCGCACTCTTATTACCGAAGGCAGGCAGGCGCGTGCGTTCCTGCATCCCTAATGACGGCGCGAGAGAGAGAGAGAGAGAGGGAGAGACGGACCTTTCACCATTGATACGTCAATTATGAGGATCCCAGCCGTGGAAAACGAGAGGTTGCGCCTCCTCCTCCCCCAGTCGCGTCGCCCGGCGCGCTCCACTGCCCGCGGCGCGCGCGAGCCTCTTTCCCTGCCATTTGCATCGGCATGCGCCGGCAGTCTGACGCTCGGAGTAACCGAGGGCCACGCGAAATTTTCGCCCCGGAGGGTTGGCTGATTTTCAAGGCCGATTTCGATAGTAATTCGTATAAACGCCGTTTTTTCCGTTTTACGATCGGCGCGTTGGAAATAGATTTTTTCTTGGAAAAATGTACTAAAATCTGACAGTTTTCAATAGACGTAAGGCGGCGATACTGTTTCCTAAAGATTGATTCATCAAGCGTGTATACAGTAAAATTTAATTACTGTTAGCGAAAGAAAGTGCAGTAAAACATTTTACTGCCGCCGAAGGCTGTTAAATCGGAAACGGTTACCGTCAAAATTGAAACAAGCCAATAATGCACGCGCCGAGTCGTCGAAGTTGTCGAGCGTTCATTTTCCGATTACGGAAACGGCGCGCGCGAGAAAAGTCGTTGGGAAAGTTTCGCGAGAGATTCGTGAGAAGAAAAAAAGATCTCGCGCGCCGCGCTCATTTTAACAAAAACGATCACGTCTCCGTACATACTTGTCTCTCTCTCTCGCGAGTCCGAACGAGTTTTAGTTCGGCTAAAATTTACTTTTACACTCTTACTTTTTAAAGGCCAGTTCGTTAGCCGTGTAGTTTTCGACTGTCGCAACTCGCGCCGCCGCGCGGCACATAATTACCGGGAAATTGGTTAATTCCTTAGTGTTACACGATCGTTCGACAGCAGGGACCGCCGGCTTTTATATTATTATTACGCATTCCTCGATAAACGCCTGATTTATTGCAACGCCGACAGTTCGGCGCACTCGGAATATTAATATCAATTCACTCTCTTAATAAATCGACGCCAGGGGGGGCTCCGAGCGCGCCGGTTCAGCACAATTACCTTTTAAGGGTTTGTGAAAAAAGAGACGCAGCTCTTTTCGGGGCGCGGGAGGAGCTAAAGCCGCGGATGCGCAACGAGAGAGAGAGAGCGAGCAATTATGCCAGAGTTGGCGTTCGAAAAGGCACGTAGTTAGGGAGTTAATGGTAGAAAGAAAGTAAATAAAGAGATAAATAAATGCAAGGGAAGGAACGCGGGCCGCGGCGGCGGAACGGCCCGGAGAGCCGAGCGATCCCGATAAAATCTGCGCGTCGGCGAGAGAGTTTCGCCTGGCTCACGAAACGAGCCCGAGAGCGAGAGGAAAAAGGACGCGCCTTTCGTCGACAAAATAAAACCTGACGAGAGAGAGAGAGAGAGAGAGAGGGCGATAAAGAGAGGAGGGAGAGAAAGGGAGCGTTTACAGGAAAGGGGAATGAAAAAGAGGGAAAAAGGTCGGGGCGGGGGGCCGCTCCGCGCCGTTTAAGGATTCGACAATTCGACTGTGTACACTTTGCGCGAGTGTTTGGCTTGCTCGATAATTGAGGAGGTTCTGCTTTTACGGACGGATAGGCGGACGTAAAGGGGGTGTCGCGCTGAGAGACGACGCCGGAACGATAACGAGAAATCGGTACCCTAAAATCTAGAAATTTACGAGGGGCTCCGTCGAGGAGAAGAAGAAGAAGAAAAAAAGAATCAATATCGCGGCGCGGAGGTTTAAAAAAGTCGATCGCCGAAGGGAGACCTAATAAAAAGGCCGGGGAGGACAAGATAAGGTAATAGAAAGCAGATTAGCCCATAAAGTAAAAAGCTCTCGCCGGCCGTAAAATTCGGACACGCACCATAAATTTGCGCGCGGCGGCTCCGCCGCCGGGGCATCATTCGCGGCTCGTAGATCCGAGGCTCCATAACCGTTAATCAAAAATCAATATCCCCCGAGCCGGGCTAAAACAAACAGGCCCTATCGTGCGCAGCTCCTCTAAGAGAGGGAAGAGCCCTGGCTAAAATATCGTGGTCCCCAGGTCTCCAGCAGCAGGAGCAGCAGCAGCAGCAACGACGTCGGCGGCGGCGGCGGCAGGCGAAGAAAAAGCGGCAGCAGCCTCGTCTCGCTCGGAATAAGAAAGAAGAGAGAGAGAAAGAGAGAGAGAGAGAGAGAACTCGGCCGAGGCGGATGGAAAAATAAAGCTCGCCGCCAACCGGTTAGGCTCTCCTCCGGCCGCGACTCGGAGTGTGTATATCTTTGTGTCTTTCGCAGAGCATCTGGCGTGTTTGGCTCGATGCCGATCGATCGCCGGCGACGACGAAAAATCCGCTGACTCCGCTACCTGTTACCAGGCGAGTCCGCGAACGCGCGCGCACGCAGGGAGAGAGAGAGTTTGGAGTGCGCGGTGAGTGAGCGAGAGAGAGAAAGAGAGATAGTGCGTGCGCGCCCCGAGAGTGTCGAGATGTCGCTCACCTGCAGGGTCCAGTACCTGAACGACGTCGACCCGTTCGCCTATGCCAGCTCGTATCCGGAGCCGCCCAGGCCGCCGGTCCACACCTTCAGCGCGACCTTGCCGCTCATCAACCAGCTCGCCGCGGTGCATCGACTCCTCAGAGCGCCTCACAGGGTGAGTACCATCTACTGCCTGCGAGCTTATTTTCCGTTAAATAAAAGGCGCGCGACAATCGGTTTTAATATATATGTGCCGAGAGAGGTCGTAAACTAATTTAGTGGCTGTAGCAGCGCGCAATTAATGCTCCTAATAACGTCCTCTCGAGGGAACTTCCTTTTCAGCGCGCGGCTAATAAAATCGTTGAAATTTCCTCGCGAAAACTTTATTAAGAGCCTCTCTCGCAATTTATCCGAGGGAGCTTGCGGAGAGAGAGAGGCTCGGAAAAAATAGTTCCCCCCCCTCACTGCACGGTATATAAGACTCGAGAAAAGGAAAAAAGGATAATTTCGCCTGAAAGATCGGAATAAACCCCCGGTTTTATTATATGCAGCGTCTCTCCGCGTGGCTTGGCATTCACCGGAGGGTAGAGGATAGAGGTCCGTCCCTTTTTTTTTTTTTTGCCTTCCACCGACTTCTTCTTTCGAGTGTATATTATATGATGTTATGCGACCTGAGGAATGTACTCGTGGCGCGGGTAAATTGTAAAGGAGGCGCCTTATAATGCCGTAGGTATATACCCCTCGTCTTAGATAAAGGATCGCGACGCGTATAATCAAGCCTTTTTCGCTCTTTTCTGCCTCTTTGCGCTCTCCGCGTCGGGCTCCACTTGATTTTCAATGCTTCTAGAAACTGCGGGTTTATGTCCGGCCTTCTCCTGCCTCTCCTTTTTCCTAATTATTCTTCGGCCCTTTTGCAAAATGAGATTTCGATTGCCTAGGCGATAGGTCAGCGGGATTATTACCTTTCTTTTTACCGCGACGGTCGTTCGGACTATATATATACACCGACGATTTCCGGCCAAAACGTTCCGTCGGCCTTGGCGATCGTTCGAATTTTCATCGGGCGAATAACGTGTCCGGGCTCGATTTCGCTTCGTTTAGATAAGCTCTCGGCGCGGACGTTGGCTCTCGCGGAGTGTTTCTGGCCTGTGCGGCGCGGTGGCTTGGGTCGCCACCGCCTGACCCTGGGCCCTCCTTTCTTTCCCGCGGCGCGCCACGTACGTGTGCTTCGGCATCGTGCGCTCTCCTCCTACTCCTCCTCCTTCCCGGATGCAAAGAGACGAAAAGGAGCCCGCGAGTGAGAGAGAGAGAGAGCGAACACCTCCTCGTCGCCCTTTTGCCCGAGCGTTCGCTTCGTGTGTAATGGCAGTATTCTCGCACGCGCGCCGGCGCATCGCGGCTACGGCGCACCGGGATATATCCCGTGGAACACCTCTCTCTCTCCGCCTGCACACCCTGGATTCTTGCGTGGATTCGGTTCATTAGGCGCCACTTTTTACAAGCGGCGAGAGAGAGAGCTTTTAATCTTTAACGAGGGGAGATGTACTTTTTATAAGCGTCGCTTTCGAGATTCGAGCTTTGTTTCTTCTTTGAGCGGAGCTTGCCTTAATTAATGATCTTTGTCTAGATATTTGCGAGGGGGAGTCGAACAATGACTGCGAAGATTGACGGTTTTTAAAAACTTTCTTTGAAAATTAAACAAAGAAAATGGCGTTAAACGGCGTCCTCTCTCTTTGCAAAGGAAGAGTCGCAGTCGTTAAGATCGCGTTGGACATTTCCACTTTCTGGACAAGCAGGAAACGAGTTTTCAAGATGTGGGTCTAAAGGTCTCCCCCCCGAAAAGTCGTTTATCACGGGGAACAAGATTTCCTATAAGTCGGAAGTGCCGAGAAACCGCGGCAAAATGCCGCGGGAATATCTCTGTTATCCGAGTACACAAGCATTACGCGATCTAATTAAAAGATCCTAAGTAGCAAACATTCTGACGTTTATTGCGCTGTTAACGTCGACCTTCCCCGAATAAATTATCGTGGAAAGTTCGAAAAAGCGAAACTCGCCGCGCGCGGAGAAGGTTATGAAAGTTAATGCGGTGAATTATTAGTAACACTATATTCCCCCGTAATCGGCAATGAAATGAACGATACACCCCGATCGTATCTTCAGAATCCCGTGCCGGCTACCGTGCACGCATACCTCGAATATATATATATATATATATCGCGCGAACGGGAAAGACGTCAAATCGAAAGTCCTAATTGCGTAAATTTGCCTTTATTAAAAAAAAAAAAAAAAAAAAAACACCTCGTTCGCGCCGCGCAGCGACCTTCGACGCTAACGATTCCATTTAGATATATAATCTCCGCTACGTCTAAACGGCGTTACTTGCATCTTATATATAGGCGTTCGGCCAAACGTCCGATCTCGGCGCGAAGATTGCCCACAGCGTCTCGCATTCCGTTGGAAAACTGTATTATCGAGGCGTCGTAAACCCAATTAGCGCTCGTTACCGAAGGCGACTCGTCGGAAAAGTTAGAATGCCGGCGAGGATCGTCCGCCGCCTCGGCAGAAGCTGCGCGCGCGGAATGAGAGATCGACGATGCGCGACCGGTAGCTCTTTGTTTGTGTCCTCGAAAAAAAAGGTGCGCTACCGTGAAACTGCAGCCGCCGCCGCCGCCGTCGCTGCTACTGGTTTCGCTCTCGACGCGATCGGACGGAGAGGAGGAGAGATAGAGCGGAGAAGGTAATCGAACGGGGGATCTCGGAGTTGTAGTTTTTCGAATCGTGATCCGTGGAGGAGGTTCAGGTGTTGCCTTCTCTTGTATATGCAGTTTCGAAACTCACTTTTTAAGTGCGGCAAGGTCGGGGAAAGTGGGTTCGTTGAACGAATTTTTATTTTGTAATCTATCGCTTAGCTCCAAAATTGTATTTCAGTACCAAATTGAAATATTCCGCGGACAAGAAGGTTCAGGGATATAGTATTAATGTTAAAACGAGAATCAGTGTCACGAAGAGCCGCAGCAACGGTTGCACGTTCGAAGCAAAAAAAACACAGCTTTGCAAGCGGCAGTCGGTTCTAATCGCTAACTTAATTATTCCCCGGAGATAAAGCGGAAAAATGCCAGTTTCTACACAGAAAACTAATTATTTTATCTCGTAAAAAGCCATACCCAATACACGACTCACCTCTTCCCTTACACTTTAATTACAACTCACTCGTTAACAATGCCGATTAATTAGTCGCGGCGCGCGCATTTTTGCCGGCGCATCTCCTTACCGCGCGGGCTTCTTAAAAAAAAAAGGAGGATCTGGAACGCGGCTGCTCCCGCGCGCGCGCGCGCAAAGTGTAACAGAGAGCATAAACGCCGACGCGATAATTATCAATAAAACAATGCCCCGGCCGCGACTCGTTGTACACACGTACTTACGCGCGCGCGGCGCACAAGGGGTTAAGAGCGATATACGCGCCGCGGTGAGTGCAGAGCTCTCTGGGCTCTCTCGATTGCTCGTTAATCAGCTCTCTCTCGCGCGCGCGCGGGAACGGACCAACGGCATTTTGCAGTTAATTCTCGCGGCGCGCCGCGAAGGAGGACGCGAAACTATACGCCGAGAGAGACAGAGAGAGAGAGAGAGAGAGATCATTGTCGTCTGGAGAGTGAGCGCAATTTCTCATGCCGAGGGGGCGGGGGAGAGAGAGGGGCGCCGTGCGACACACCGGCGGCGCTTTATTGTGAAACGTTAATTGGGTCGAAGTGCAGGCCAGGCCACGCGCGAGCACCGCAAGGCCCCTGCGGTTTGCTCTGCTCTCCCCTCTGTATCCCGGCGACCGGAGGCTCGCTAGTCGAGAGAGGAACTCGATGCCGAGTCCCCGGACCGATCGGACGGCTTTATTAGCTCTCGAGGATTCGACGCGCGAGCAGCCGAGAGAGCTGCTGGGATGGATGCGCCGCTTGATAACCGGAATCAACAGCTGCCGGGATTGGCTCCGCGGCTCCCTGGCGGCTCGAGTCGGTAAACCGATACGATATACTTTTGCGCTCGATTGGAAAGTTTGTTTGAGTTTCGAATTTTTAAATATTTCTTTGGAAAAGGGTATATACACCGATGCTTTCGAGACTGAATGTACGGGGGAAAGAAGTAAATTCCAAGTCGATCGCAACGTTTCGAAGCTTCGGCGCGCGAAAGCCGCGCTCCCGCTAATTGGACGTCGAACTTAGTTCCGCGGCTGCGGGTGAAAAAAAAACAGAGCGGGCGTAAAAGGCAAAAGAACGGAGCGAAGCGATATCTCAATAATGGCCTGGAACAATGCATCGCTCGCCGTTGCAGACCACCTATAATCTCTCTCTCTCTCTCTCGGTGCTCTAATCTCGGCACATGCCGCGATTGCTCGCGCTTTCGCGCGTCCCTCTCCTAGAATGCCCGTTTTTTGCTCCCTAATCTCGGCATCCGTCGCTTCCGCCTGGCCTTTTTTTCTTCCATCCTCCTCTCGCTCTCTGTTATTTTCTCGGCCGTTTAGGCGTCGACGTCGTTCGATTTTCATACGCGCGCCGCCGCCGCCGCCGTGCAGTTCCTTTCTCGAGCGAGAAACAGAGAGAGAGAGAGAGAGAGAGAAGAGAGCCCCGTGTTCGTAACGGTGCAAACGGGAATAAAAAGCGCGTTTATGTGTGTGGATGCGCCGTTCGGTGTACCGGTTATCTTTCTCTCTCTCTCTCCGGGCTGTTGGCGAGCCAGTTTCGCCCAGGCGGGAGATACTCCGTTTCGCCGGATTTTTCTTTTTTCGGGAGAGAGAAAGAGAGGGGGGAGATGCAGGATTCGATCGCTCCTTCGGCCCTTTCCTTTCTCGACTTTCTTGCTACTCGAGCCGAGAGAGAGAGAGAGAGAGAGAACTCAACCTCGATTCTTTCGGCCTTTTCGGAATTGGACTTGGCCCCGAGTCCTCCTCCTGGTTTTACACGGGAGCCTGCCTTCCTAAGAGCGTTATTTATGTAGTTTAACGGGTCAGTTTAAGAGAGAAGTTTCGCCCGAGTCGTATTGGAAATCGAACTAAGATATTTATTAAAGCCAATGGGTCGAACCTTTTATTAGCTCCGAGTGTCGTGTCCTGCCGGAACTTATTGTCCTCGAAGCTTTTAAAAGTTGACGGCTTAAACTTTGGTAAAGCCAATGCCTCGTGCCAATTCAATTATTCGATATAATAAGGATTTAATCCGAGCGCGCTTCGATCACGTATTCGGAAACCATATTTATGTAGCTGTGCATGGCGCGAAGCCGTACGGATCGACGATTGGTCGAAGCCTTACGATCGGTGCAGAAATATGGGTAGCAAATATTGGGTTTGATGGTTTGACCGAGTGCAACAATCGGCGAGAGTAATTATTAGTCAGCTGTAGCATGGAAATGATTGATATAATTTTTTTTTATTTTTTTTGTTACGAAAGCAAATCAAATTTTAATTAAAATTCCTGAACCGAAAATGCGCCGAGAGAGTTATTGACCTCGAGAGTCTTACGACAACAAAAGATCGAGAGATAACTTCATTTATATTCTTAATCGCCCGAAAATTTTAACGACACTCGATCATAATTCAAAATAAATCATCGTAGAGCACCTTTTAATTGTCCCGAAATCGTCTATTTTAACTTGTAGTAAACCAGCTAGAGAAGAGTACTTCGTACAAACTTTGCAACAAGCAAGCCAAAAAGAGCTCTACAGAAGAAAACGTCTCTCCGCTCTCTCGGAGCGGATTTCCATCGTGCAAAGCCCGACGTAAAGCCGTCCTCTCGAAAAAGAAAAGCGTCGCGAGCTCGCGCGCCTCGGGGTTCCGGCCGTGTCACCGGCAGCAAATTCGATTTCCATCGAGGAGCACCTTTTCCGAGCACTTTCTCGGGCGCGGGGCACATCTCTCCTCTCCCCCCCTCCACTGGTCTAATGAAATTATTTTCCCCGGGCGCTCGGGGGACGCTCGATTGCATCAGCGTTTCCTTTTCCCGGGGACGAGGAGTCACGACCGCGCGGGGCAGCGGCAGCCAGCCTCTCTTTGGAGGAGCCGAATAAAAGAGATCCGCCGACGATCGCTTTTGTTTTAGCCGCGCGACGACGACTCGAGGCTCTCTTTCGACGTTGACGCCGCTTTCTTTCACTCCCGCGCCGCCGCCGCCGCCGGGAGATGCCGGAGCTCGTTAATTTCTCCGTTTGTAAATGGGATATGGGAATCGGGCCGAGAGGTGGGAGAGTGCAGCACCGTGGAAATAGACGCGCCGAGTTTCGGGATTTTGGGCGCTGCTCTTTTTACGAGGGCTCCAAGTCGGCCGAATTTCTTACGAGTTGTAAGGACTAGTTTTTAAATTGTCCGATGGTTTATTTTTTGTAAGAATTAGTAAGGACTATGATCTTTTAATCAGTGTACTATATAAAAAAGGTTCTTTAGTGGTTTTTTGACCACTAATGCAATCTGAC
Organism: Ormyrus pomaceus; assembly: GCA_900474385.1. Lineage (NCBI taxonomy): Eukaryota > Metazoa > Arthropoda > Insecta > Hymenoptera > Ormyridae > Ormyrus > Ormyrus pomaceus. Next base: position 20,505 of record UCOM01001948.1, read on the forward strand.
TAATTGGCTGTGACGGAATGGACGCTCGTCATATCCTTATTACCAGTTATTCTTTACGTTTTAATACACGAAAATACTTTTAAGCAATTACCCCCAAGTTCATTCCGACCGCTGAACAAGCAATTACTAAGCGCATTAAAAGCTTTTCATAATTAAACGAGTCCCATCGCCAATAAATTCCTTAATACTCCTTCTAATCACGTCGCCTTGCAAATGATCAAAGTCGGTACTCCTCTCTCTCTCTCTCCCACAATTAAAGAAAAAGCGAAAAACTCTCTCGGCGTCGCGAACAATACGCCGTAATTTCACGGCCGGCAGCCGCGCCGTTAAAAAGCCAGCTGAGCTTTGCGGAAGTGGCGAGCGCGACTCCGTCGCCTTGAAAAACCGGCGGGAATTCGAGAAACATAATTTCGCCGATGAAGCGCGCGCAAGCGCAATTCTCTCTCTCTCTCTCTTTCTCCGCGCGAGGATTAACGATAAATATAGGGAAGAAACAACTCGCGTATACGCGCTCGGCTTCCTTTTTCTCTCTCCCCGCGCCGAATGAGACAACGCCGCTCTCCGCGTATATGTATGCAAAATTACTTTGCCGTAATTTTCGAGCCGATGGAAAAAATAATTCCATACTTCGCTCTCGCAGCAGCAGCGGCTGATTGGCGCGGCCGCGAAAGTGGGCTAATTGATTTTTACCCCCGGCAGCTGCATCCTTCGACCCGTTTTTTTACGATTGCGTCTAAGCGGTCGAAAATATAAAGGCTGGGATGCTGACCCAGAAAGCGAGATTGCTTCTGGCGGAGGGCAGAGAGAGAGAGAGAGAGAGAGAGAGAGAGAGAGAGAGAGAGACGGGGGGAGGAGGGAAAAGGTTATCGCTCGTAAAAAGCCGATAGGCGAGGAATTTCTTTCTCTCACGAGGATGCGCGCGCCGCTTCTCGGCCTTTGTGTAAACACTGATTTTACTAATGGGTTCTACGAGGTTTCTCCGCTCGAGATACGTTTCGTTCGAGGATGAGAGGAAATTTGGTCAAGGTGATCGTTAGACGCTGTAGTTTGCGAAATGAGACTGGAGAAAAATGCCGTGTATTTGCGGGAATATTTTCATAAATTGTAGCTGCAAAAGTCTTGCGACTTAATCTTCTTAGCACGAAACGCGATGTTTCGCTTTTAATTTTATTCAATTAGAAAACAAATCGATGCGTGCCCTGGTTCGCTTTTCGCTAAAACGTTCCAGAAAACAGTCGATAATATTATGCAAAAATACCAATAATTATATCTACCTTAAAAAAAATCGCGTCCAAGTAAAGGCAGCTCACCGAGGTCGCCTGAAAAATTAATCCGCCGAAGTAATTTCCCGGCGATTCGGCCGTTTCCGAGCTCGGAGCCCAGGAGCTTTTATGCCGGCGCGGGCAAAAATGATTTTCATATCCCCTTTTACGGGCCGTAAAAAAAACTTGTAGGTACATAGAGAGAGAGAGCTGACCCTATTCTTCGGAGCTCGGCGCAAAAATTTCATTTTTCCGGGGAGAACGGCCCTCGCGGCGATTTGAATATTTTCAAAGCGCGGCGCGCTGCGTCGTCGTCTTCGGGGGAATTTTCATTTCCGCGCGCGGAAGGAGAGAGAGAGAGCTCGAATGTATACGTATATCGACTCGATATCGATTTTCGGCAGGGGGGGTTTTCTCGTGTGCATTAGGCGCATAATGGCAAATTAAGCTCTCCTAATGCGCCGAGGCCGAGCGCCGTTCATGGGCTTTTATGGGATCGTAATGGAAATTAGCTGCAGCGCGAGGCAAAAAATGTGCAAAGTGGTTCTTGAATTCAATCATGTACTTGGGAGTTTTATGAAAATTTTAAGATGGTTGTAAGTACAAATTGGAACGATACTTTTAAAGAGTCTTCTCGGTTATAGTTTTTTTTCTTGCTGCGCTACGTATTTTCTGCTATAAAATGGACTTTGTAACAAAACTCATTAGAACATGAAAGTAGAAATAATTCATTTTTTATGCTGTAATTATTATGAATCGTAGTAAACGTTTTCCTATACGTGTAGCTTCATTTTAAATTAAAATTATTTTATACGTCAACTTAATCTTTTCTTCTTGATAATAAAACTTTGAAATTGATAAAAATTTAAAAATTACGTAGTTTATAATGAAAGCCTGGTGTAAAGAAACCTCAATAAAGTAAAATTTCAAATATTCCCACAGTAAAAACGAGTACTTAAACTGATTTTTCAATATTCACCATGCAATGTATCCACAACCGCGCATTTTTGCCTCCCGCGACGATCGAAACTTGCCATTTGCCGTGAAAACAGCGAGGCCCGGCTCTTATTTACAGTCCGAAACGCCGGTCACCGCCTTGGGCTCGAAATTCCGTCGGGTAATCAATCCCCCGAGAGAGAGAGAGAGAGAGAGCTGCACCGTAAAAACTCCTCATAAAGATATCGGCCGGCTTCTAAAATCTCGCGCGGCGTCGCCGACGGGGATAAATCGCTAAATGCCCGCCGCCGCCGCTCCGATTTACGATTCGGCTGAAAATTTTCGGGCCGGCCTCGAGGCTTATCGGCAATGGGCTGCGAAGTGCCACTGAATAAACGATAACGAGAGAGCGGCGAGAGGAGAGGGCATAAATCTAACGACACGCCGTGTATTTATGCGCGGGAGTCAACGTTCCGCTGCCGCCGCCGCTGCTGCTGTTGTTGGCTCGCCGCGAGAGGCTAAGGAGGTACAGCTGCGTGCCTTATGACTTTTTAAGTGAAAAACTTTTCGGTTTTTAAGCTGATTTTTATGGTGAGAAGGAAACGCAGTCGCGGAATTTTAGCGGGGAATTGATGCTCGAGGAATGTTGAAGGGAAAGCTGCTGGTTGAGTTGGATTCTCGGGATACTGCTTAAATTGTTGCTTCATCTTGAAATGTCATTTTGCTTTCTATTAATTAAATACTAATTTTTTTATTTACGCAGATTTTTATGCATAGATTTTGTCAGTTGAACAAATCTTCTGTTTATATTTTGATAAAGATCGAATCTCGGTCACACAGATAAAAGTAGGCAACTGCATTGTGTTTGGCGCACCGAAACAATGCTTAATTTAAATTAGAAACTATAGATAAAAATCATTCAATAAACCTTCGTTTTAAACTAGCAAAATATTCTTATTGCTTATTAATAGTTTAAAAGCAAAAAAAAAAAAAAAAGCCGACTGAAATATGCCGTTGTTCATTTTTAAATGCAGCCTTTCACATTGTAAATCACTTGATAGTCGAGAGAAAATAAAAAGGCTCACATCAAAGCCCGCGACGCATTTCAGCGGCGCTTTTAGCTCTAGCCTGTCGGCACTCATTTCGTTCGGTTATACTTGATGTTTCGCCGAGATATGCGCACGCGGACTGTCTGTCGGGGCTCTTAATTTTGGTTTACAATTTGACAGATTTTTCGGCTTTAACCCTTTCACTCGCGATTGGTATATATATATATCCAGTGCGCCAAGTGAACTGTGAGCGACTGAAAAATTATATGCTCGAGATATTGCACGAAATTCCGTGTACCGATTCGGGATATTAATATTCAGCGAAGATTGAATCTCGCCGCTGCAAACGTTGAGATATATTTTAAAAAGCGCGGCTATCGCTCGTTCCGCAATGCACTGCTAATCTTACTTTTTAGATCGAGATCGCATCAACGAGTCCAAAGGTCAATGAATACTCGGAAGATGTAACGTTTTTATTCATCAAGAGAGTAAAGCTCGATTTTAATGTCAACTTTCAAATTTGAAAATAAACCCGCCAATTCATCATCCGGATTCCTTCCTTATCCGAGCACTTTCCTCGACAACAGAAGCTACTCCATTCCACTTCTCGCGCTCCGCGACAGGCGTATTATCGAAGTCGCGAGAGAGAGCAGCGTGCGTCGCGTTATAAATCCTGCGTACGCGCGGGAGTAAATAGCAAATGAAGCAAAAGACCATCGGTTATACGCTCCGCGAGACATATCAATGATAAATGCAAGTTGTGCAATTCGAGCTCCGGCTGTTTTGAAATTCGCGCGCGCATGCATGCGCGCGGTTCTCTCTCGGGCCGCGTTACGAGAGACCGGCGGCGCGCGGCGGAAGGATATTTTCGAGTCCCCGCCGTACCGGATTAATTTACGTCAACGTCGATCCGACGTCCGAGAGAGTCCGTTGAACCTGCTCTCTGCCCCCGAGACTCCGTCAAACTCGAGCGGATTTTGGCGCGCCGCGCGCGTCTCGCTCTCGGGAAAACTGTTGGAAAGCGGAGTTTTTAATTTTAGAAGGCGAGCCCGGGACACGAGCCATTGTGGGAACAATCTTGTTCGTCGGGAGAGTACAAAGTTATTGATTTATCGCCGGGGGAAAATTCAATGTTGGAATTCCGCTGCCGGCGGCTGTTTTTTTTAACGCGACAAAGCTCATTTGCATAATCTATCTATTCAAATAAAAGCATTTATATTAGAGCTGCTTAACATAACAATGATGTGCTTGGAACTCGACCCGCGATTTGCATTGTGTCGAGTTATTAAATTTATCGCGCTAATTTCTGAAATTTTTCCTTTTTTTTTTTTATTATTTTTCGAGAAAAGCTTGTCTTGGGAAAGGGCGAGGAAAAATTTTGAATGAAAGGTAATAAATAACAGCGGAGAGCAATTTATTACCGAGCCAGAATCTGTCTTAAAAGTTAAACATTACATCATAAAAAAAAATCTAGCCGTTACCGGCGTTTAGTCATCGATAAGCGTGCAAACATGTTCCCAGAAATGTAGGTCAGCATTTAAAAGCACCGCTTCTGCAAACTGTTGATCCAACAGCAGCCAGGCAGGCAGGCAGCAGCAGCATCAAAAGGCAAGAAAAAAAACTTGCTTCCCAGCAATAAATATCCGGCGAAGAGGGCCACGTAATAATACCGCTCGCGAAAGTGTCCCTCTCCCCCTCTCACTCTTTCTCCCGCGATGTTCCAATTTAGCAGCGCGTTATCTAATAGCGTCCGAGCCTATTTCGTAATGGCCGCTGGAATGCCAACTACTACCTGCGGCTCGCGCATCGATTATAGGCCTACCTTAAGGAAGATCTCGCCGAGGTATTACGCGGCCGCGGCGGCGGCGGCGGCGCGTTATTTACGTGGAAACAGCTGATTCTAATTCCGTCGCTCGCCGCCTATATTTCGGTGCGGGCTGCGCGCGGCTATTTCGAGCTTCCGAGAAAAATGTCTTTTTAAAAAGCAGCCGAGCTCTCCGAGAGCGGCGGCGATCCCCGCTGCTGCTCCAGATAGGGCCCGAGAGCAGAGAGCGCCCCGCGCGCGCTCTTTTCCTTATGGACCCGCGCGAGCGGCTCTCTGTTTTTTGCCGATGAGGGCTTTCGCCGCTCTGCTCGCTCTGCTTTTATTTGATTTTGCTTTACGGCGGCTTTGTGGAAAAGGCGAGGCGAGAGAGAGAGAGAGACAGAGACGAGAGCGGGAAGCGATATATTTTTTAGCCGGGCTCCGTAATGGCTCGGGAGTTATGTACTTGAGTGCGTCGGGTATTGAGCGGTTCGAGCTTATATCGTGAGAATTTTTGAGTAGCCAGGGAGATTTTTTCGGATTCGGCTTTTTTTTTTTTTAATGTCTGCGCGTGGGGTTGTTTAGTTTCTTGGTTTTTATATTGAAATTTAGAAAATAATGCTGATTTGAATATTGAATGAATGTAAATGTTTTCCCATTTGCATACAAATGAGAATTTGAAATGGAAATGTAATAGAAATTTACACGGGACTTTATATTGCATTAGTGGTAAATAGAATTTTGAATACTTTCGTAAAATACGTTATTTATGCGATGATATTATTTTATTTATAGAAAGATTATTAAGTTTTTAAATTTACTTTGCGAATTTACGTACAATAATATATTTAATAAATAATAATCTATTACGTTCCTTTTTTTAATCAAAATATTAAATTTTGAAATTGCCAACGTAGTAAATAATTTCAATATGCATAATTACAGTTTCGATAGTAGCCATGCCGTAACTCAATATTTAATGAATTCCCTTAAAATCCCCCTTTCACGCTCAAGAACAAAACGCAGTTAAACAACCAAAAATCTATATTTAGTCCTCGGTCGCCTCGTCAAAAATTCAGATCTCCCGGCGTTCGCGCGCTCCGCGCTACGAGACCCGTTCCTTCCACTTTTCCACTGGCCGAGGAAAAAGGCCGCGAAGAATATAAAGGCGGAACATCCGCCTCCCACGCGACGGCGACGCGCGACGACGACCTTTCGCGTCGTAACTTTTCCCATCCGACTGGTTTTCCGCCCTTCGAGAGCCGCGGCGTTTATCATCTCCTCGCGGAGAGGAGAGAGCATCGGAAAAGTTTTTCGGGCGCGCGACGCGACCGCGGAAAATTGAATCGCCGATCGGTACGGGATATGTTTGCCGCGGAGTGTTTATGATCCCGAGCGGTGATCGGAGGGATGTTCGCGGCTTGTTCCAGGGGAAGTTCTTTCGATGGATCGAGTTTTTGGAAAAGCGTAAAAGATTGTTTTCGTCGAAGGCTGAGAGTTATAATTCTTCGAGAGTTTCATTTGAATAGCGGAGAAACATTGCGGATTCGTGTCTAACTATATTCTACAATGATTGCAGTAAATTATTGAGTTAAATTATTGATGTAGTTTTGCTCGAAGTTACTCGAAGATGCATATCTTTCATTCCGTAACTGTATCGAATCAATTTAATAAATATCTTTATAATCGGAACTAGCAGTATCGGAAAGTAGGTCATAAAGGCACAATGCAGAACAATATAACTCATAAGCGCTATCATCCGTTAATCGCTCAACCGGAAGCGAGTAACAATCTTACGAATAGAAACGCGTTCAACGGCAAAAGTGCTACATTCATTCTTCTACTGCGTAAACTATTTGACCCGATAAAGAGGGCATTTCTTCATTAAAAATGATAAAATTATCACCGAAAAATACACCAATTAAAATAATAATAATTACTCTTCATTTTTTTTTTTTTTTTTGGCAAAATTTCCTCTGCCTTCCCAATTTAACCGAGCCTCGAAAAACTTTCCACCGTTCCCCCTTGTCCCGCGAGAGCGCAGCTCCGGAAAACTACTGAAATGCATAACCGGCGGTTAGCTCTCTCGCTCGCAAGGCTACGAGCCGTTTCGAAAGGGAGAGTGTGCGTGCGTCTCCTGCTCGCTCGCTTCTCTTTGTTGCATTCCGCCGCGTCGAACCTATATCTCGCGCGGCGGTGGCGGCGGCGGCGGCGGCGACTGTCTCTCTCCCGCGAGCTACTTCTTATCCGCGCGCGCTCGCCAAGGTGTCCAGTTTCATTCACGAGAGAGTCTTGCGTACGAAAGTCACGGCTAAGCGGCGCGAGCAGGCAGCCGTTAAAAAGCTGAGAGAGAGAGAGAGAGAGAGAGAGAGAGAGCACACGTGCGCATACCGCGGCGTCGAGCACGTGATTTTCGCCGGACGCGCCGTTACGGGGGAAAAGCGCCGAGTTCGGAGCGTTTCTCTGCAGCGGAAGAGGAGGCTGGGTACTTTGGAATGGGGGAGAGAGCATTGGCTTTTGGAGTAGTGTTGATATTTTGGTACATGGGAAAAAAGTGCTTGTCGTAATCGCATGAGGTAAAATATTATGTCAGAGATTATAGTTGTAATAAGACGATTGGGTTTAACAAGCACAGCGTTATGAAATGTCAATAGTTTATGGATTTTGTTTAATGCTACATAAGTTTGATTAAATTTCACCTAATATTTGATACAAGTTTAATTTTTTATTTATAGGAAGTATATTTAATTTCATAATGTACAATAATGATAACATTCTAATTAAATGAATGTTGCGAGTTTTAATGAAAATTTGTCTTAATCAAATTTAAAACTTTAAAGTTTAGATAAAATTAATTATTTATAAACGAAAATGATTCCTTGGCATAATTTTAAATCAAATAACTTTATCAAGGCCGAACACATGTTTAGCGAGACGAGATTTTGTAATGAATTCATATCTAAAATAGATTACTTGCCGAATAATCGAAAAACGTTGATAATGTCAATGTTATTAGTTAAGCCATACAGTTAAATGAAGATTTCCAAGTGAAGCAGTCTCAATTTGTCTTTATACTTGCTCTGAACTTTTACAATGCTCTAAAGAGAATGTGAAAAAATAGTATAATTTACAAAGAGTAGCTAGTTTTTGCTCTTAAATAATAAGCTCGAAAAACTCGTGCATTACACAGTGGATATGATTTTCGTTATTTTGGTTATTTAATATTATTAAGAACATCAAAGAAATTTTTCACCATGGCATCTTTAAAGTGGACAGCAGCGATTTTCCTGCTCTTAAAGTTTTTTACTGTTATCGAAGCCAAAGAAGTATTCGTCAACCAGGAATCGCTCGAAATAGACGATAAATGGATCGTGTTTAACGACGACGCCATGAAAAATAACAAATTAGTGTACGCAGTGTGCGACGATCCCGAGGATTTAACCTGCGACGTTCACCTCACCTCTTTCATGACGCTGGGAAAGGGACGCAGCAAAACGTGCGCAGTGAGATACGCGCCCGCAGAAAATCGAAAAGTCAACCGCTTCGAGATCAAATTGATCCATTTGTTCGAGAATCGAGTGCTGTTCATGTGGATAGACATGGAGCGGACTGCGACCAGTGACGAGAATCTTTTACTGCACCTCGTATTTCGCACCATCGACATGTCCACCTGCAAGGCCGTCGAGACGAAAATGGAATTCCAAAGTGCGATATTCGTCGATAACTTTCTAGTGGTGCCTTACACCGACAGTTTCGACGTATTCTTCTCCAATGCGAGCTTGTGCGGTAATATGTTGTGCGGTCAAACTCACGACAAGAACGGAGGGATTATCAATGGGCCAGTCGCCTCTTTCCTGCCGGACGATTTCAGTCCTGCGCGTCTTCTCGTGTATTCGGCGGACCCGAAATCATCGCAGAAAGGTCACTTTACAATGTCGCACTTTGGCTCGATGAAATTCGTGAGTTCCTACTACGGGCAGGTGGTGAAAATGATGGACTTTCCGTTCCAGAACAACGGCTTCACCCTCTCGGCTAGCAATGGATATTTCGGTAAAGAATACGAAGCGTATTTACAATATTACTGATAATTTAGTCGCAAAAAACTAACAAAAAAAAAAAAATAAAATCGCAGGATTCTGCTGGCTGCCTCGGACTCCGAGCCAAATTAACTGCCGGCAATTCGACAGTAACGGTGATCGGGTCAAGGACACGAATATCGCACTGCCTTACCGCTTGGGTCGGCGCATGGCGATGTTTAACCTGCCTAATGGCGATATTTTACTCGTGACCTCTCGATGCGACGAGCACGATTGGTGCGGCGGTAATCTCCAGAGCATCCCGTACTTCATCCACCGAGTGTACAGGGACGGTAGCGCCAGGGAGGTCGACAGATTTTACGACACGAGCTACTGCCCGTTCGATTCGAACAAATTCGGCGATATCAATTTGAACGGCAACGGGGAGGTTTGCGTCAATGCCGCTTGCTGCAAGTGTAATTCGATATTCGACTCCGGCAGGTACACTCAGAAATTCACCCAATTGAGGTACATGGTCAAGTGTTTTTCCGATGTGAAGCGCGTGTTTGCTTCGCCGGTTTCGAATGTTTCCCTTGGAAAAATTACATAATTGTTAAAATGTTAAGCATAAACTTTTATACTGATAATAGCACAATAAACTTGTTTGTAATTTCTAAAGATAATATTAATAAAAATGACAATTCTCCCCTGGCTGCTCGAAATCACCAAAATTCCGACCAACTTAAAAATAATCCCGCGGCGCATCTCAGCATATCAGCGTCCTCGTTCTCCGGCCCGTACGAGCATCGATCCGTCCTTCGTCGATCCTCGGCCGTCACGCACACACTCGGCGATACGAAATCGTCCGCTCTCGCTCGAGAGACGCGCGCAGCTCCCGGGATCGCGGCACGCACGATCGAGCTGCTCGCAGGTGCATCATCCCGAGAGAGGATAACGAGGAGGGGGGCAGTCGCGAGGCATCGTCTTTCAGGTAACGGGTTCTAAGGACGTCCTCCCGGCGACCTTACCTCGGGCCACTCATAAATATTAACGCACACAATGCCGGCCTGCCACCCGCTTCCTGTCCGGGCGCTGCCCCGCTGAAAAAAAAAGCCGGCCCCGAGAAAAACCGCGGAATAGGGCCCCCCTCCCTCCCCACTCCTTGCTGTCCTCCTCGCTGAAAAAAGGAAGCAACAATGGAGACGACAAAGGACGAGGCTGCCGCCGCTGCTGCGGCGACTGGTTCGCTGCAAAAAAGGAGCAGAGTCGATGCGCGCGCGGGGAGAGCCGCTTTGACAAAAAGGAACGAGAGCCTCCGGAGGGAAGAGCTCAAATGGAAAAACAAAGAGAGCGACAGAGAGAGAGAGAGAGAGAGAGACTCTTCATCAGCTCTTCCATTCTCGGCTTTCTTGCTCGTGAATATACGCTGGCCGGGAGATAAGAGGCGAGATTATGAGAGGTTCCAGGCGCTATCGGTCCGCCCGTTGATAGGGCGAGCCTTGTGTTTGTAAATAACGTAGGCGCAAATGAAGTATTCTCATTAGTTGTGTACACAAGTAATTCGTTTGCGACGACTTTTTCGGTCCATAAAAGTTGTTTAAAAATTTAAAACAGTAATGCAAAACGGTCTTGTATTCTTATATTGGTAAAACTATATGTTGCTTAGTTCGTTCAATTAAAACAATCTAAAATATAACAATAACACATATATCTCTCTTGAATATAATGCACAAACTTTCCTCCGTCCTATTCATCTCCCATCAGGAAGCGCGATGAATTTCTAAAACAGACGCTCGAATAAAGCGACTTTCCTCCGTCAATAAAATATCGTCCAGAATCCACCGCTATTCATACGTAACTCCATTTTCTACCCAGCAATTACGCAACCAAAAGAAAAAAAAAATGACCAAAAGAGCATTGCGCTCCCGGCGACTCTCCGATCGGAATCCCAGAGCGAGTCGAGCGTCGTCTCAGGTGACTCGGCGGACTTAACGAGCTCGGACCCGAGGAAACGAGGAGCCGCGGGAAGTCGCCACCTTGGCATTTCGGTAGCCGCTTCAATATTCATGAGGCCCGGGAGAGAGAGGAGACGGTCGGCCGGCCAATGGGGAGCCCCTTCGGCCGCAGGCCGCAGGAAACTGTTGCGAATTGCGGATTTTCGTGTCCGAGCGAGCTGTTCTGCTGCTGCTCTCTGCCGAGGATCGCCGTTGGTGGCCGAGCGGCGCGGGGCTTGATTATCGCGGTGAGTCCCGTTTTGGGCCGCAAATTTTGTCTCTCGTTTCTGGGTTTCGAGGGGAATTGCCGGAATCGAATGGTTTCGCAATGGGGGGAGGGTTCGGACGCTTCTCGGTAATTTTGGACATTGGCTAACTTTGTTTTGTAATTAATTGCTGGTGTTTTGCGGTTGCACACTAATGAGTGATATTTATTTAAAAACTCATTTCAAGATAAAGATAGTTAAATCCCTAACTTTGAATATATTGCAATTAGTATTTTCTACATGACACTGAGATTTTTTTAAAACCATAAACGACACCGAATTAACCTATCTATAAATTATTGCCTCCTAAAATACTTGCCTCGTCCGCGAAATAATTTTCCCCCGCAATAAAACGTTCTGAAGAAGGACAGCGAAGCGTACCGATATCAATACATTACACGCGAGAAACAAGCCTCGCGTCCGCTCCGACAATCGCGAGTCGGGCCGGCGCACGACAATGAGGAAAAGTCGCGCTCGATTCATCACTTTCCGAGCGCCTAGAATCCTCGGCACGCAAAAACGAAGCCCTGGAAACGACACTGCTCGGGGAGAGAAAGAGAGAGAGAGAGAGAGACTCGGAGAGGCCCCGAGTCACGATATATAAGACAATCCGAGAGCGCGCCGCGCCGCGCACAAAGCCAACTCTCACTCCCGAGGCCTCTGCGCGCGCGCGCGCCTAAATTACGAGCTCTCGCGATCCCCAGGTGACTTTCGTTGGCGCGGAAACTGCGATATTGCCCGGGGAATGTTAATGCGCGAGAGGTCGTCCTCCGAGCGCGAAAATACGTCGTGCGGCACGAAGCGTCGCAGCCGTCGTCGACCGGAGAGGAGGAAAGAGTCGAGAGAGAGAGAGAGAGAGAGGCGCAGTTTCGCGCGCCCCGGACGACGTTGTTCCGACGTCGAGGCAGATGGGCACGTCGCTCGAAGCTCAGCTGTGCGTACGGGATTTTAGGGGGGG
>UCOM01001949.1:0-32750 GCA_900474385.1 Ormyrus pomaceus
CCGGGATTTATCGGGGGGGGGGGGGGGGGGGGGTTGTAAGCTCACTTCGGGCCGGACGTGTACGAGCAAAACGAGCTTGCCCCGCCACACCGGGAAAATTAGACAAGCAGCTTGAATCTGGGTAAACCAAGATTGATTGAGACGGCGGTCGGTCGGTCGGTGTGCGCGCATTGCTGATGTCTCAGATCGCCGCGGCTGTTTGACCAATAGTCAAGACCGCACTGTTTAATTAACGGCTCCCGGCCGACAACTCTCGGGGAAACGATCTTTTACCCTTCCTCTCGTGTATAGTTTAAATTATTTTGGAGTAAAGCTCGAGCTAAATTATCGCAGGGACCGTCGTTCGATTGATTATAAGCAAATACACCGCTGTTTCAACAGTCTCTAAACGCAACAAAACGCCGATTGATTAGGGCGTCGTATTTGCTGCTTCCGAACGACGTTTCGTAATAAATTATTATGCTTTACCAAACGTAAACGCAAAACTTCGCACGACGGCAAAGTGGCCGCCGCGGAAAATTAATTTCCTCTGTAAAAGTAGTATATACCAGAAAGTAAGGCGCAGAATTCTCGGAGCGAGCAAGCGGCGCTGCTTCGCCGAAAGAAGCTCTTAGCGATAAACAAAAGGACACGGCATATTCTCCCAGCGGGCGGCAAGGCGCCTTTGCCAGGGTTAACGCCGACGACGACGAACGGCGCAGGCGCGCGGGGCAAAGGCCGGAAGAAAGCGCGGGCAAAAAGCCCGGGAATACAATAATCAGCCGCTCGGTAGACAAAAGCCCCCGGGGGCCGAGTAAATGAGCGAATGTTATACTTAGCGCCCGCTGACAGTTCGCGACGGCGGAAGGGAGAGAGAGAGAGAGATCTTATGCATCATCATTAGGGCGCTTATATATCCTGGGATTCGAGGGTACATAGCGGGAAAAGAGAGCGCGACCGCGTTTGTCGGGCGTGACACTAATTAAATTTTTGGATGGCACGCCGCGGCCGCCTCCGCTTTAATTAGTCGGCGTTTTGCTTTTGCCGGCGGGCGCCCGGCCGCCCGCGGATGCGTCTAAATTCGCCGCTGACCCGGTCTCTTGTTTCCCCTCGTCTTGGGAGGGGAGAGCGGCTCTTTTTTGCGAGCGACGAGGTTTCGCTTTGTCGATCCTCGGGGGACGGTTTTAGAAAAGTCGCCCCTCCCCCCGGCGAACCGACTGCGATATGATAACAATTGCTCTCTTTGCCGCGGGCATTTCGAACAATTTTTAGTCTTCGTGCTTATTGTTTAGAGCGAAACGCGGTAACCCGGGAACGGCTACGGCTCGGACAGAAAAAAACAGGCCACTTAACAACGGCTCTCCGAGGATCTTTTTTTCAGTCTGCCCCGCGGGCTGACGGGTCCGAAAGTGAGAAATTCAAATTGGACGCAATTTTGTGCAAACAAAGCCGGACGCAATTTGCGACACGCGACGTGCTCTTTGACTAGGAGTTTACAGGCTGGATGGGAGTTTTTCCTCGGCCGGGACAATGCAGCGCCTCGGAAATTGAAGGCGCGCGAGAGAGAGTTGATTGATTTGGATATATTGCGGATCGTAAATCGAGAGAGAGAAAGAGAGAGACGTCGGGAATTCGCTTGTCCGATTCGTCTCGTGCAGGCATTATGTGCGTCTTAGGCCGCGTTTTCTGTTATTTCGTCACGGTTTCTCTCTCTCTCTCTCGCGGCTTAAAAGCACCGGGAGAGAAATCTCCAAAGCCGACGTGCCCCATTCGCCATGTCCTCGTTACGGGCCAACAATGAATCTTGCATTTCTCTCTCGGCTTTTCACTTTTACTCATTTTTCCTTATTTTTCTCTCTGTGTTTTAAGGAAGGCTCGCCTGGACGAGCTTCATCTTCGCTTACATCTAAAAAGCAGACGTACCGTAAATCCGTAGCCTCGTTCTCCTCTCTCTCTCTCTCTCTCGCTGCCTGCTGCCGCTGCAGCTGATGCGATCTTTTTCCCTCTCCCCCCCTCTTCTTTTTCGCGCTTAAACGATCTTTATCGCTCTCGGAGTGCGGCATAATCCGTCTGTATCCGCGAACGTCGCCCCGAGAGCTTTATTGTACTGCATTCCTCGCGAGTTTTACTTATTCTCGTTCCTCCTTTTCTTTTTTTTATTTTAAGCGCTTTAAAGAAACAATTATTTTCTCGCGGATGTTCCCTTATTCTTCCGTTTCGAGTAAATTTCGCCGGACTTTCGTAACGTCATTCTTTCTCGCGCCGCGGCCGCCGCGCGCAGGCTTTGTTCTCTGAAATATATATGCGATAGAGATTATTTACAGTTTGGTGTCCGCCTTTAAATTCTCGGAACCTCGCCGCTTCCTCGGCCATTTGCCCCGGCGTTAATAGAAATGGGAGAGGAAAGATGAAAATCTGCGGACGTATATAGGTGAGGAAAGTCTTTTTTTGCGCGAGAAGCTCGGCGAGGAGTCAAAGTGACAGCCCAGAGGCAACGGGGAATCACCGTGGTAGAAAGTTTACCACCCCGGGATTACCGACTTTCTGCCAACAGGAACAGAGCCAAACGCTTTAACCGCGCGCGGAGGTCGAGGACTAAATCGCGTTCATGATCGGGCACAGACACGGAAATTTATGTGAGGACCGAGGCAGCCGCGAAAATGCGCCATTCAACGGGCCCCGGCCGATGCGATCTCGACGGCATATTTTAATCAAACTTTTCGCATTCCCTCCCCCTCTCCCCAATTAGGGGGTTTCGTTATAAAAAAGTTGAGCAAAAGGACACGCTCAATGGAAAGACAGTTGAGAATATTTTTCCCTACCCTTTTTTTTTTAAGGTCGCGAGGAAAGGGGTCGCACTTTTAAAGCCAGTTTCGTCCAAACAACTTTTTTCCTCCCGAAAGCCTAGCGGAAGTACGCAAACTTGAAAATTTTTCTTCCGAAAGTTTTATTACGAGCCGCCTCTGACCCAGTGTCAAATTTTTAGGTAAACTTACAGTTTTTTTTTTTTTTGCCGGGATTACAGGCGGGGTAGAAAAGTACTTTAATAAGAGCCGCGGACAATTTTAATTCGCGCGGAGACGAACAAATTTCTCTAATTAACGGAAAACCTCGGCGTTTTCTGTTAAACAATTATCTGGCGACTGCGCGTACCCAAAGTGTCGAGCGACGCGCCGCGCCGAGAGTGAAAAGGAGCCAAGGTTTTTCCAATAGTATTTATGGAATACTCAATATGTTTCCTTGAAAGTTCGCGCGACGCCGGCATATAATGAAGAGAAATTAGTTTTTTTGCTCACTCGAGGAAAAACTTTTGTCGCCGAGTTGCACACAACGTTGCAAAAGTTTTAATCGGATTACTCGGATTGACGTATACATTCGGACGATTCTCGGGGCGAAAAAAAAATTAATGCGCGGCGACGGTAGGAAGGCTTAATTTTTATTTCGAATCTAATAAATCAAGCGCCGAGGGTAATTACCTTTGTAATTTAAACGCAACGAAACACCAGCCGTACGGAATAACAAATAAGAGGAGGCCGGCTCTCCCCGGTAATTAAAATAAACTGTTAATAACCAGGTTCATCAGGCTCAAAAGCAAAATAGACAAAGAGCCGAAAGACGGTATAATTGGTAGTGCGCTCGCGCAGCAGCTACTTAAGCGAGCCATAATTATTTCTCCGGCGCAACATTCAAACGCACATGAAGCAGCGCAGCAGCAGCAGCAGCAGCAGCAGCTACGGCCCGATTTCGTTGCGTGCGTCCCTCCATAAAGCAGAGAGCGCGCGAGAGAGAGAGAGAGAGAGAACGGTAATGAATAGAGGCGGGTAAAAGCGTAAATGACGACGCGTCCCGGCAGATGTAATTTCCAGAGAGCGCCGATTGTGCGCAGCTCGCGAATTTATCAAACTCTAAGCCGTCGTCGTCGACTCTCTCTCTCTCTCTCTGTTTCTCGTCCGCGGAAGAAGCCGGCATTGTCCGCGGCTATTCGCCCGGGAACAATGAGAGCGTTTACACCTCTCTCACGTCTGTTTACCTGGCCTGGGCTGGAATTGCGCCGAGAGAGAGAGAGAGAGAGAGAGCACGGCACGTACAGCAAGCGCGACTGCCTGGCCCTCTAAAAGAGAGGCGAATCGCCGGGGCAGAGTGTCCGCGGGGTAATCGCGCATAATAATCGACCGCAATAGGGATTTTACTGTCTCATTCGTCTTGGTGCAAAAGCCGCCTCCGAGCGATCGTTCCGCTCCGCGCCGAGAGCTTGACTTTTATACCTCTCTGCCATTCTTTCTCATTCCTCGCCGTTTCGCAATACGTTTATGTGTGTATATATATATGTTATACGCAGCGCGCGGAATTTTGAAATATTAACTCCGACAAATTGGATCGGCCCGCTGAATTGCTTTCCAAACGCATCAATCCGAATATGGACGCGCGGGGAGTATTGGGTTTAGGCGGCGTTTCATACGTCCGATGCGTTTCTGGTTAACGGGAATACTCGATAATCTTTGCTTCAAATGGAAATCTGATTGCTTTTCTTTGACGGGCCGGCGCCGCGTGTTAATCACGATCCGCGGTGCTTAAAGAGCGCGGGCTGTATTTCGCTCGAGTAATAAATAAAGTATTATTTCGAATTAATATACGGCGTATTGCTTCGCTTCCAAGGGGGGGGCTTTCATTAAATTCTCTCGAGATTCTATACTCCGCGTTGTGAGCGAAAAGATTATTTTCTTCGACGATCGCTTCGAAGCGCCGATCGGCCGTAAAGTGTTAACCGCGATTCGGGGGACACACGGCCCGCCGCCGGCGGCGGCGCTGCTTACCAGATATCTGTTTGAAGTTTGCTCTCGGGCCAAAATCAATTGTAATCAGACCGTAATATCGCGTAAAGCATAACGAGCCGCCGGCGCAGGACGGCTCTATATACGTCGCTGGTCAAATTAGCATTTCCGGCCGGGCAGTCGCAGTCCCGAGGCCGGGCGTCATGTCAGCGGGGGAGACCTGTGTGCGAAAATCTCTCTCTCTCTCTCTCCGGCGACGAGTAGCGGCGCACGGTATAATTAATCCTAAAGCCGCGGTAGAGGAAACGAGACACGGGGGCCAGTTTCGGGGTGGAGTCTGGCGCGCGATATGCGGCTCTGTAAACACGCCTGCGATGCGAATGCATCCGGATGCGTTCCAATATGTCTTCCACGACGGGAATGAGGATGGGAATGGCGGGGGAATGTGTCGTCGCGCGGCGGCGACGGCGGCGGCGGCCCTCCCTCGCAATATTCGCGAAGCGCCTCGAGAGTGCACGGACCGGAAGTTATGAGAGTCCTTATACGTCCGTTCGACGCCGGGGGGGCTTAAGGAGCCACTAGCGCCCGATATTAGCTACGATAAACTGCCGTCGACCCGGACGGACTCGGGGGCACTTCAGCTCGCCGCGTACTCCTTGATATTCTCAGGCCTTTCCAGGCCCGTTTCGCAGAGGATCGATTCTGGCTCGCGGCTACGGCGATTCGGGCCCGAAAAAATTAGCCGAAAACTCGGGCTCTTATATATCTGGGCGATCAAGGATTCATTGGCTTTGAGTGGGCTAATCCGGGATTTACAGCTACTATTGCATTAATTATGTGCATTAGCGTATATGGGACGGGACAATGGATGGGAGTCGTGTATCGAGCATTCATACCCTATAAATACATTTCCATATATAAAGGCGCTGGAAGCAGCGGCTACATTTGCAAATGGCGAAATACGAATTAATCGGGGGGACGCTGAGCGTAGACCAAAAAATAACTTCAAAATATTATGGAAAAACAAAAGTCAAACGTAGTTTTTTTTTTTTTTTTTATTAAAAGCTTAAATTAAAGAGTGCATAAGCCATTAGTCGGAAAACGGGATATTTTTGCCTGCTAAAAAGTGAACCGCAAAATCTGGTATTCAAATTCGGCTTCCGGCCTCTGCCGACGCAAATAACATTAGGCAAACACAATTTTTTTCGCTTATTGGATTAAAAAAAAAAAAAACTCTCGCCGCGCCGCGCGGCGCCGGGCTATTATTTTTTGCGCGATCGATAATAATTCAGCCCTGCCCGGGATAGCCAACTTTTAACAATTTGTAATTGTGGCTTTGCACAATGGTCGGGCGCGCGCTATCCGCGCAGCTGAGTCTATATAAGGCGGGGGCTTAAAGAAGAGGGAAATATTTGCTCTCGGAGGCGCGTCGTCGTCGTCGTCGTTGTCGTCGTCGTCGCAACTTTTGAACAATATCTAGATGCCCCGGGCGAGTTTTCTAGGCTCGGCTGAAAGTTCCGGCCTCGTCCTAAGAGCCGCGCGTCCCGGCAGCAGTCTTATTCGTTCATAATATACGTCGAAAGTCCGAGTTTTCTGGCTGAATGAAAGTTTTGCATTTCCGGCTCGACGCGCCCCCCTCCCCCCCTTCCCACGCAGCCTGCAGTCCAAGTTTTCCCATCGCCTAGCCCATATTTTTAATTCAAGCTCCCCCCGCCGCCGCCGTCGGCGCAAAGAAAATTCGCGCGCGGATCTTTCGGAAGTTTTGCGAGTCCTTGCGCTTGATGAATGGGCTGAATTTCGCGGGGAATTTGTCCTTTGCGCATCGACCGAGTTACGGGATTCGGCTCTCTTTAATCTTTTCGAGGGAGGAGCTGCGTGCAAAGGGCGTTTGATGATTATTCGCTGATTCGTTTGGGGGTTCCAGCTTTCGAACAGCATTCGGAGCACGCCCTTTGAAATCCAATAAAGCTGCATACGTATACAATTACAAGTGAAATCTAACTGCAAACAATTAACGGCGCTCATTTTCCTTCGATATCTCAATCGATTCGGATACGTCAATGGAGGATAAAATGATATTTTGCAATCGATGAACGTAAATCGTATCGTTTTCATTCCCGAGATCGATCGCTGCTTTTAAACTAATTCTAAAACTTTAGCGATAAAATAAACGTACGTTACACAATAGGCAGTAATTGTTTCTCTCGCATCGTAAAACTATACAATCGTAAAAAGCGTACTCTCCCGCGAGAAATGGTGTATTATTTACAAAATGACGAATGGACCTAAATACAGAAAGGAGTAAACAAAGGCTCACGATAGAGATAGAGAGCGAGAGAGCAGTGAATGAACGCTCGTCAAACAGCGCGGCATTACGAAAGTTCTCGCTCCGATTGTCGGCGAAAAGCAGAGAGAGAGAGAGCCCTGATCCGGCTCCTCCAGCCTTGACAGATGCAAGATAAGGCAGCCATCAGCGGCGATAAGGGGATCGAGCGAATAAGCCGGCGGCTAGATTACGGGCAATGACGGCTAAGAAAGCGAGACACCTCGTTTAATCAGTTCTTAATCAATTTGGGGGGAGGGGGAAGAGGACCGAGATAGCTGGCATTTACCGCGGGAAGCTATACAGGAGAACGGCATTGAAAAGCCCAACGGGGTGGGAAAGCTTTGGGGATAAACGGAAGGCGATAGCGGCGGCGGCGGCGGCGGCGGCAGTCTCGACTGACAGTCGCGAGCAAGCAACTTCGGGAGCAGAATGGAAGTGCCGGGGGGCAAGAAGAGAGAGAGAGAGAGAGCGAGAGCAAGCTTGTGTCACGCCGGAGGCTGAAATTTCAATGAGGGAATCGATGCCACGCCTGAACGGCTCTCCTTATACCGCTCCTCATCGACGACAGGAGAGCTGCCAATCGACCGTCTACGGCAGAGCTTTGCAAGCAAACAAGCCGCTCGCTAAGCCATCTATTTGCTCCCCGACTTTTCGGCTATTTTATAACGTTATATATATATAGATCGGCTTGCTATTATGTCGAACTAACCTGCTTTACTCCTGGGGGTCTGAAAAATTCATACCCCCCGGCCCGCCGAAGCAGTTTCTTTAATGGACTTTTCGCGAGCCTGGCTTTCTTTCCCCCCGCGGCTAACTTTGTACGCGGCCGAGTTTCGTTTGCTTTTTCGCAGCGGCGAATTCCTTTTATTTGAGATTAATCAAAAGTTAATTTGTCGCTCGAGATCCAGGAGAAAAACCGTCCACGTGACGGTATAACGTATATACTTTATAAATATGACTTTTTCCGTAACCGGCCGCTCCCTTCCCGTATAAACGTTCGCCGAAAAGGCCGCGCAATAAATTCCCGATAAAAGGCGCAGCCTTAAATACTGAAAAGACTCATTCAAGAGGAGCCCGGGATATGACGCGTGATTTATAAGTCAAATTTACATTCGCGATAAGGGCGCCCGTCGCGCTCGACAAAGACGCGCACCGGCGACAATTATTATAAGCGAAAGGTCATACGCGCGATCTTGTTTTTTTTTTTTTTTTTCCAAACTCGGCTCGCCGGTCGTTAGTCAATGTTTGCATTCCCCGCCACCGTCGATCCTGTATCGAATTTCGATCTTGGCCGCGCAACCCTTCGCGTCCCCCAAAGTGAGGTTAAGTGCTCGGGACAGAGTTTCGAGGCAGACATCGGGTTACGATAAGATACAAGACTAAATAAATAATTTCAGCCCGGCAACAGCGCCCAGGAGAGAATGAGAGAGAGAGAGGGACGTTGATAAGCCGAGCGTTCGAGGCTCGGTTTCGGCTTCCACCTTCGGCTTATCTCCCGGCGAGAGGAACGACGAAATAAAAATCAAAGGCCGCGGGAGAAAATAAATGCCTCGCGCCTCGCGCTCGGCACATCCCGCATATAAACGGAGTTTCTGAAAATAAAACGCGCCCCGGAAAAAAGGGCCGCGGACGCGACCTTACGGCTTCAACTTAGATTAGTCTTTGGGGAGAGAGAGAGAAAGTTTAGGGAGGCCGCCACGCGGCCCGGGGAAAAAAGGCGCAAAGACACAGCCGAGGTATATATGAGGTAACTTGGGATTGAAGTCGAAAGGTCGGAGTGCGGGGCGGGGAACGACGTAAAAGCCAAGCTTCCGCGAATAATTATTCCGCATTCGTTGGAGCCCCCTTTCTCGGGAAATTCATTTGAATCGAGAGTCGAGAGAGAGAGAGAGAGAGACACACTCTGCTCATCCGCGCGCGGCTAATTTAAAATACTTACTCCTATTTCCCTTGGCTGGCCGTTTTTCCTTTCGCGCGCGGCTTTCGCAGAAGCGCCGCGCGGCGAAAGAAATCCGCGGTTCGCTTCGATTTGCCTTACTGATTCCGCGCGGAATCCGCTTCTCCCTCCTCCTCCTCCTCCCCCCGTCGCATGAATAATTACAAGGGCCCCTTTCGTAATCGCGACAAGGAGGAATTGATTGCGATTGCGCAATCTCGGCTGCTTTCCGGCCTGGCCGAGCGAACAAAAGATAAAAAAAAAGAGAGAGAGAAATGAAAGGCGCGGGCATCGGTGTCACGTGTCGAGTTATTAAATACACTTCCTAGCCTGACACGCGAGAGCCCGTGTAAAGCGTAATTAATTTTGCGCCCGAGCAACGAGCACCGCTGTTTTATATACCGGGGCTAAATCGGAATTTGCTGGCCTCGCGCGCGCAGCTGGGCGGGGAAAAAATGCGCGCTCCTTAATATCGGGGATAACGTTTCGACAATCCGATTCCTTGACTGCACAGGCCGATGTTTTCTTTTTTTTTTTTTTTCTTAAATCGAGAGCAATTAGCGCGAGTTACTCTTTCGAAAATTTGATTTATCGCCGCGAGGGGTAGCCGGTCGGTTCCATTATCTCATTACTATTTCATTTGCGGCGTAGAAATTAAGTGGAGTGCACGCGATAATTTACTAATGGATTTAGATTTCGCGCGCTAAAATATTCATTAGCGATAGATTTATGGCGGCTTATGATTGCGATATCAATATCTGCTTAGGCGCTTTATCCGCATATAATTATCGTCACTTTTATGGAAACGAATATATTAATTAGTCAAGTACTCTGGATGCGCACGCACACATTCTCGTTGAAAGTCTTGTTAATTTTTTGAAGTGCCGACAGATCGATACGTCCGCGTCTGCGTATTCGGGCGTGAATTTAATTATCATCAATTATCAAGAATTTCAATTAATTATCGAAAAAGTCTTTGAAAAAAAAAATCGACAAAGGCAACTCGATTTCGATAAGAAGGAAAGGAGAAAGAAGATAAAGCTTCGGGAACAAAGGAATTCCGTTGTTAATGTAATTGCTTTCTTCGCGGCGCACAATTTGCCCCGCTTAAAAAGTTTGCCAGTAATTTAAAAACACTTTGTTATAAACGAACGCGCTTAATAATGCAGCTCCTCCCGTTTAAACTTTGGCTTCTCCCCCGTAATACATTCACTCTCTCGAATCGATTCGAAGCGCGCGACTTACAATGCAACAAATTGCTCTCCCTGAATAATTAAGAAATTTCTCTCCGTTCGCATTCGAAAGTGCGGGGCATCAACAAAACTCTCTCCCGCCCCGATATAGCCTTCGATAGTCCCATCGAAAACAATATTATCCCCCCGTTCGGATGAATTATTTCCTATGCAAAGATATCGTGCGACTCTATAGTAATGCTGAGTATCGACCGATAAAAAGGGGGGAGAGAGCCCCGTTCCGCGCTCGACGAAGTCGTTCGCATCGATGAATTTAAAAGAACGTATGGATGTTGCGCGTTGCGGAGGGAAGATTATACAATCGACGAAACGTCTTGGCTGCATTGTTACGGATCGAACTCTAATTTATTGGCATTAATGTCAAGGCACTCGCTCGTTTGCATCGCACTTGACGCCGAGTCCGTTGCCCCGCCGATGCTGCTGCTGCTGCTGCTGCCTCTCTATTCAAGAAAATCATCAACCTCCTCTCTTTGTCCGCCGTCTGTGTCAGTCGGCCTGCGTTTTATTCGCGAGCGTTACTTCCTCCTCTTCTTGTTCAATTAATGGAAAACCATCTTCTTGACGCGGATAATGAAAGGCGCTTTTATGAAAGCTCCTTTTCATTTTTAATGCGCCACGAGAAATCGATGTCCCCTTCCTTTTATCGCTCCCGGCTTATACAGAGTTATACACTCTCCGGGGAAAAAAAAGCTCCGTAATGGATTTGAATCCATCCTGGAAAAAGAGAGAGAGACAGAGAGAGAACGCTTTGAAACGTCGTCCATTCCGCCGCTGCGGAATATTGTAATCGAGCTCGGCGACGCGCGTTTACCTTTTTTTTTTTGCCGCATGCAAACGCGATTGCGCGCGGCGACCGCGAGAGCAGCGGAGAGCGTCTGTCTGAAAAATCGTACGTGCCTCCGCACGGTTGGCTTTGGCGACCTCGCGTGGCAAAAGAAAATAATGCAATTTCGCCAGCTGACTGACAGCTGCCGCTGGCGCTCCGGAACGATTGCAAAACCGATCCGTTTCATTGAGGAACGCCGGCCCCGCGGCATCTGTGCTCGAAATAGAGCATTTTAAAATATGTATACAATCCTCTCTAAACACCTGTTGCCCGCGACTATAATACGCGTTATTAGCCGCGCGCCGCGGCGGGGGGAAAAAGAGCCTTTTTCGAAATCGGCGTCCTCGTAAATGAGGCGGATAAAAAGCCGCGCCTCGCGTTTCCATCGCTGTCCCCCCCTCCCCTCGCGACTGCATTCGGCATTAACAAGATATCGATCCCCAGTAATAATTCAAGGGGGGCAACATTATTCTCGTGCACGGAAGCGACATTTTCCGATTTTTCGCCCGACGAATGTATATCCCAACCCCCGAACGGGCGAAATTCTATCGGCGCCCGCGGGGGTAGGTGGGCAAGGGAAAAGAGAGAGAAAAGAGAGCGATGATACGCGCGGCGCATTCGACTGACCCAGATATAGGCTCTCTCGCGACCAGCCTCCTTGAAGCGGCCCCACTCGTACGCGTTATTTCGTTGCCGCGCATACACGGCGCGCACTCGAGCGTCCCCCTTTTTTTTCCTGCCGCCCCCGCGCGCGTTTTCGCCCTTCGCGTCCTTTGCATTACTGGATTCAGCGACGTAAAGCATCAAGGCTGCCGGGCTCTGGATCTCTTTCGCGTATAATTTTTTCTCTCCGTATATTTCTCTCCCTCTCTCGTCGCACTCCAGGCTGCGAAGGCTGCGAAGTTTGTACTCAAGCTTGTTTCAGTCAATAGATTTAATATTTAGACGACTTGGAGACATTAAGCTTCTGTCATACGATAATAGTATTTAAGCAGGTCCTTGACCAAATTTAGCAAACATTTATTAGCTTATTAGCATCGTATTCTTTTTCTTTTGCTTCATACGGACATTGTAATTATTTCTTAAAAATGATATTTTTTTTAATGTAAACTATTGCATTTTTGCTACAAATATCTATCTATCTATCTCCCTTTTTTTTTCGAGCAATTCGCGCACGAAATTACGCTCGCGGCTCCGAGAAGAAAAGAAAGATATCTCTCCCCCCCTTGGATTATTCTGCACTTGGATTATTCATCGAAATCAGTGCGCGGCACACGCGCGTTCCAACAGGTCGAACGTTATACATTTCTATCCGGTAGGAAAGCGAGAAAAAATTTGCCTCTCTCGCCTCTCGCGAGAAAGTTGAAATTACGCCGCGCGCTTTGGGGAATTTCGATAATTAGCTGGGCGCGCGGATCGAACTTTCTTTCCCTCTCGCGCGGCACAATGAAAAAATCTGCACGCGGCGTGGCCACCCAACTTTTTTAATACGCACGCGACGTACGCGGCGGCGGCGGCGGCGGCGGCTTCTTAATTAACTTCGCGCCGAGCCAAGTCGAGTGTGAAACTAATTTGCTGAAAACTATTTGTACCCCGGATTCCGGTAACAAAAAATACATATGCATAGCGTCGCCAGCCGAGGTGGCTTTACCAGCCGAGATCGATCCCGCGTGACGTAAAAAAAAAGTAGAAAAATCGAGCCCCCGTAATCCCGCAGATTTAATCAACGCTGAAAATGCATCGAGCGCGCCGCGCGGCGAGGAGAGAGCCTTCGATCATACGCGAGACCGGCGCGCGTCTAGAGTTTCCAATGACACGAGATCATAACGGCTCCTAGAAGCTGCATGGCTTTAAGCGCGCGTAACCGGGGGACTCGGCGATCGCTCTTGCTAAATTGTCTCTCTCGCCGCGCGCGGAAAAATTAAAATCGATCCATCAGGAACGCCGATGGCGAGAGAGAGGGAGAGAGAGACTCGGAATTTTTAAGCGCGAATTTTAGCGTGTTCCCTGCAGTTCCTTGGCTCTTTCTCTCTCTCTCTCTCTCGCGCGCGCGACGTTTCATTCCGGGCTGGCTTTTGTTTTCTCAGCCTTCTCGAGGGCCGCGGCACTCCAGCGCGGAGAGAAAGAGAGAGAGAGAGACGCTGGCTGGGCAAAAAGACCAGAGAGAGAGAGAGAGGCCCCTTCTACGCTTCTGGCTCTCGAGAGCTCCCTCTGTTTCGCTTCTTTTGTTTTACTTAATATGCACTGAGAAAATACATCTTTTAGAGGGTAAAATATCCTCCCGAGAGCACACACGAGACGCTCGAGAAGAGCACGCGGAGAACGGTGTGTGCGCGCGAGCGGAAAAAAAAATGCGCGAGAGGTCCGAATGAATTTAGCGCGTATCATTATAATATGCTCGGGCTGTACAACGGCGTGTTCAGTTGTCGCCGCATAACTTTGAAAAATTTTATAGCGCCTCGGGTAGCGAATTGAATGGGTATCGGCTCATTAAACTTCCATTTAGCTTGTTCGTACATTGTTAATCGGCTGCATAAATTTCTTTCGAATCGCCCGGGAAAAAAATCTCTTCATTCGCCGCGCGACTTATATCCTTGCAGGAAAAATTCCTGAACGAACGCCGCGCTCGCGAAATATGTATACATACAAAAAAATAGCACTCCCGGCGAACAGTTCGCGACCGCAGCAGCATCCTTGAGGTTTTCTCTCTCAAGTTAGTTTTTCCCGCAGCCGCGAATTATAACGCGAGAAAAGTCTAGCGGCCCTCTCCTCCGCATCGGCGCCTAAAATATTCAGCCGCTCGTCGGCGCGGGGGCATTAAAGGCGCGCGAGCGAGCGTAAAACGGGCCGCGCGCGCGGCGGGTAGGAAGAAAGTGAGGCGAGGTGAGCGAGCGGTCGAGAACCGAGAGAGGCCTCGGCTGCGCCTACGGTGCACACAGCGCGGCGCGGCGTTGCGACGTGGCCGAGTCCTCTCCTCTCGACACTCGTCAAACCAGTTTTATCGACTACTTCCTCCGAGCCCTAGTCCCTCTCTCTCTCTCTCTCGCTCTCTCGCTCGCTCGCAGGATGAACCGACGGGAGGGAGAACGACAGGTACAAGCGTGCGTCGGGGAGAGAGCCTTGTGCGCTGCACGGCTCTCTCTCTCTCTCTCGCTCGTTCCACCTTGCGTTCCAGCAAAGTATTTATATGCGCCGCGTTGCCGCGATTTACCATTGTCAATGGGAGGGACGCGCGAAAATGCGCTCCTTTAATTACGGTCCACCTTTTTTTTCAGCCGGGCCGACTAATGGATTTTAAAGGGGGGGAGCAGAGAGAGACCGATAAAAGTTCGCGGACGTGCGTTTTGCTCGACTCTCTCTCTCTCTCTCTGTTTTATTGTATTATCGTTACTTAGCGCCCGTTCCAAAGGCAGCTGTCTATGCTTTTACGAGAGCGATAAATCACTTTACCTTATTTTTTAATTCGAATTATATTCCGTCTTATTATATCTGTAAATTTAACGGATTGCTATGCGTTTCATTATGCTGCTGCTGCAAGAGCGGAAATGTTTCTCAAACGCCGCCTCCGTGTTCGGCAGTTGCGCCGAGAATTTTCTCCCGGCTCTCGAGAGGGAGAGAGAGAGAGAGAGGAAACGAGTGTTCTCAGGATTTGACAGACGATTTAACAATTGCAATCTAATAAATAACTTTTCTCGGCTCTGAGCCCGTATTAAAAGTCCTTTTAATACGTCGTTTTTCATTATTTCGCCGAGATAATTTCGCGAGTAAAGTGGCGCGGAGCTAATAAAGTATAGTGTTACCTCATCCGCCCCTATAGTATACGGCGAAGGTATCGTTGCGCGAAATAAGCAGGTAAGATGGAAAAACTGACTGGATAAAAAGATTGCGCAATATCGAGCGGGGAATATAAATATACGCCTGTAATACAGATCGAATAACGGGAGAAAACGTGTCGGTTTACAATGCCAATGCGAAAATCCTAGATTCGATTCGCGGCTTAGCCCCCCCCTAAATCCGGGCCTCCGCAATTCCCTGACTGAAAATGAGCTTTGCAAAAAAAAATGCGTACAAAAGCGCAATGCTCGCCCGTACACCGGCGGGGAAAAGGGCCAAAATAAAGACGACGGCTCGTTTTATCAGTGGCCCCCGGTGCACAGCACGAATGCCTCGCGACAAAAGTTCCGGGGGGGCGCACAGTGCAGAATTGTTGCTTCGAACGAGGCCGAAGAGGCAAACGTGCGCGCGCGACGAAACCGAGGCATGTACGAAAAACTGCGCGTAGTAGCTTTCGAACGCCGCCGCTCATGATACAAAAGTGAACGCGAGCGCCGCGCGCGTCCTCGTGTCTATCAAAAGTTGCGCCCGCCCGGAGAGTCGCGAACTCGTCGGCCTGAAAACGCAGCGACTCTGCTCCGCGCGCAAAAAAAGGGAGCACAGTGCGCCTCGCCGCGAAAAAAAAAGGCCGGCTCCCGAATCGGACTCGGGGCAGAGCAAAAATTAGGAGCTTTATCGGTCCGGATGCACTTAAAAAGAGGTTTACGAGGCGGGGCCTATAATAAACAAAGCAATTTGTTTAGTCCGCGAGTCTGAAAGCTTTCGCGTATATATACGATCCGGCTGCACAAAGCGAGAGAGAGAGAGAAAGAGCTGAAACCGGTCCGCGCTTCGCGGAATGCGCGCAATGACTCATCCCCGTTGACTGGGTTCGGAAAATCGCAAAAACTGACCGCTGACGGCTTATTAAAGGTGACGCATCGCGCCCCCGGAGGGTCTCTCCGCAAGCCAAAAAAAAAAAAATACGAGGCATATTTCGCTCTTTGTCCTGAAAAAGGCCTCGCCGGATAAAGGCGCGCGCGCTCAAGAGAGTGAGTCTGGGGGTAAAAAGGAAAATTAAGGAGCTGAATCGTCCAGTCGTAAAAAAGGAATCATTATATAGCTGCGAGTGGCAACGGCTTGGCTATAACGCTTTAAAACTCCGCTGGATGGAATTAAAGGCACGACGGCGAGAAAAAGTCTCCGCGCTGAATGGCAGAAGGAAAGAGGGGGAGGTGGGGGGGCCCGGCTTCTTCATTGTGCGGATCGCTTTTTTTCGTCGCTCTCTCTCTCTTGCATTTGGCAGCCCCGCTCCTCGGGTGAGGGAGAGAGAGAGAGAGAGATCCGCCGCCTCCTCCCCCTTCTTCCCAGCGATCGCGAGGCAAAAATAGCGCTTGACGTCTTGACACGCACCTCCTGCTTATTAGCCGAGGGCTAATTTCTCCTAACGAGCCTCCTCCCCCCGCCGCCGCCGCCGCCGTAGCGCCGCGTCGTCTCTAACGAAGTCTTTTGTCGTTTGTCGCTGCTAACAGCCCCTCGAGACGCTGTGCCGCCCGCCTCTCTCCGGAGAGCGTTTTTTAGCGATCGCTGACAGATCACGTACGCGAGAGAGGGGAGCGCGCGCCCGCTAATTGCGCCTTTGCGCAAAACGCGCGCGTACGCATGAATATACATGCCACACGCGAGAGGGGCTTTCCCGCCCGCCGCAGCAGCAGCCGCCGCCGCCGCGCGGCTTTTCAATCGAGGAGGATTCCTTGGCAGGCTCCGCGGAGAGATATCCGCTCGTAACTCGGGGGGAGAGAGAGAGAGAGAGGTAATTACGGGAATTCGCATAACGCCGGACTGCACCTGCCGGCCTCGCCGCTCTCCCGAGGCTTAACCTCTCCGCAGCCTCCCCCCTCGCTCGTCCTGCAAGTTTTTCAGCCTTCGGAGAGT
The DNA here is from genome assembly GCA_900474385.1 of Ormyrus pomaceus. Classification (NCBI taxonomy): domain Eukaryota; kingdom Metazoa; phylum Arthropoda; class Insecta; order Hymenoptera; family Ormyridae; genus Ormyrus; species Ormyrus pomaceus. Next base: position 16,841 of record UCOM01001949.1, read on the forward strand.
GGCTTTTTTACAGACTGCGCTTTCGTTTTTGAGCGAGGCAATGGTTGTTTCTTCTGTTTTTTTTTTCTTTTTCTTACGACCGGCGAGTCGTTAAATCGTTGCGTTTTCGGCGCCGATAATCGTTATTAAGACGCGCACCTTTTCCCGCTCCGTTTAAAATCGTTCCCCGAGTGATTTAGCGCCCGGAGGGCTTTCGAATAAATAGGGGTAAAAAGAGGACGAAAGAGGGGGACACCACACTTTTTTAATAATTCATCGGAGTCGCGGGTAAAGTTCGGCCCCGCCGCCGCGTCATATTTTGAATCCTCCGTTTCTTAATTCCGGATTTATAGCAGGCCGATTCTCGAAACTTTTGAATTAAGAAAAGTTATTAGCGCTCGCCGAGAGAGAGAGAGAGAGAGTAACGGCGAGAAATCTGTTTAATGGAAAAAATTTCGAGAGCGAAGAGAGATCATTTACTTGACCAAGCAAAGTTTCCTTCTCCGCTCTCCGCGGCGCGGAGTAATTTATTCCGCGTTGAGAAACGATCTTTCCCCGCGGCGTGCACTCCGCGGCCTATACGTCGATCGCGAAATAAAAAGCCTTTTATTCCCCCTCTCTCTCTCTCTCTTCCTCTCATCGGGGGTATATATATATATGCAGGCATTATCTTTGGGCAGCTGCGCTCCTTTTGCCTACGCGCGCGATTTAATATTATCCGCGGCGTCGCGCTTCTTGCAATTCCAGCTCGGGCTTCTTGCCTCGATTCTCGGCTTCTTCTCTGCACTCTTATCCCTTCATCCTCGAGGCAATGCACCTCCAGAGCGCATTGACCTCGCGCTCTTTCCCTCTCTCCTCCTCCTCCTCTTTCTCTCTCGCTCTCTCGCTCGTCCTCTGACAGTCATTGCTTCGAGTGGACTCTTTGCCTTTATTTTCCTTCTTCCCTTTTCTTTGCTTATTCTTCCCTTAATTTCGCCTCTCTCCCCGTCCCTTTTACCGTCGCTCGCGCCGTATTTTATTCGCCTCCTTTGTTTTTTAATGGCCGGTGTCCCAAGGCCAGTGTCGGTCCGCCCGCCGTCCCTCCCCTCCCCTCGCTTGTTTACAGTTCGGCGGGGGAGTAGCAGCGTTAGCGCGAGAATTCAGGAATCCCTCGATATTCCGAGGACCGCCGCTCGTTCATTGGCATGCAGGATTCCGCGCGGCGGCGGCGCCTTCCAGTTACGGGCGACGGCTTCTTCGGGGCAGATCTGCATGCAGCCTGGGCGCGAGAGAGAGAGAGAGAGAGCGCGGCCAGGTGTCAACAATGGGAGACGCCGAGTCGGATATAACCCCCGGCTGCTGAATCGCAGATTTTCTTCCTCGCGCCTCTCTGTTCGTCGGTCTAAACGCAGACGGAATTGGGTCGAGTAGCGATTAACCCCGCGGGGGCTGTATCAAGTGCCTAAGCGGGAGCAGCTTTATGCGCGTCGCTGGATTGAAACTGCCGCGTTTCGTCGGGCGGGGAATAAAAAATTCCCGCGACAAAACCGTACGACAATCAGCGTCGAATAAGCTGCGTTTCTGGATTCAAACGATCATCGCTATCCGCGTGAAAATGCCGTCGCTGGTGGCTGATGTCTGCGCGATCCATCGACGCCAAACTAAATACACATCGTGCGAGAAAAAAGAGGAGGGCAGATTTTTTTTCTGCTCACTGCACAGTTTCGTGCGCAACAGTCGATCATCCCCTCTTCATTTTTCATATTCCGATCTGGCCGTCGAGGCGTTTGTTTTCCGCGCTCGCATACTTTAATCACGGCGTTATTCTCGCCCCCGGCACATTTTTTTTTCCGCGCTCCATCCTCCCCTTTTCGTCCCTTCCGCTTTTATAATGCACGAAATAGTCCCGGCCGGAGTCCACTTTCATTGCGCGGCAAAGAAGAGAAAAAGAGAGCCGGGAAACTCGGGAAATGATGTGCTCCGCCGACAGCGTCAACAGGCGCGATTTTCCAGTCGGTGCGCGCAGCTTTTTCTCCCTCCCTCCCTCCCTCCCACCCCCTTGTACGACTATCTCCCCGGAGCAGGTGCCGATTTGTTTATTCGCGGCGGGTAAAAACCTGCACGCCGGGGGCGCTGTTCGCCTTCCCCCGGCGGAATTGTGCGGAATTAACGAGTCGAGAGAAAAGGATTACTTCGAGGGGAGGGCGCGAATGCAGAAGCTGCCTCGATAACGTGATTAACGGCGAACGAATTCGACCGCGTCGCGAGATAAGCGACAATTGCCCGAGAGAGAGAAAGAGAGGGAGAGAGAGCCACCCTTATTATAGACACCTACCTCACGCCGACTTTCCGCTGACTCGGACGATAATTCACCCTTTTTGCGCGGGCCGCCTTTTAGCTCCCCCCGTCGCCTCCATCAGCGATGTACGCTCGCGCTTTTTTTTTTTTTGGTCGGTTATTTACGACTGGGGAAAGGCTCCAATAGGACATCCGAAACAAACTATTCATCCGTCTGTCGGTTCGGGTCCCTGATTCACTGCCGGGATCTCGCTCTCCTTTGGCAATTATGACTCTCGGTGAATTTTTCGATCCCGAACGAGAGAGAGAGAGGCAATCGATATACACGGATCTCGATTTAAACGTCCGGCAGCTCGGCTGCGGCGCTTCTTGCCCTGACTTTTGCGCGAATAAAATACATCCCCGTTACGGAATTTTGTTTCAATTGCGAAATTGACGTGTAAAAGAGATTGTTTCCCGGGGACAGGAGGTACATATAGAGAGATGAAATAAAAAAAAAAAAAAGCGAACGAGTCAGAGAACCGAAAACGGTTCAACGGCGCGCGCTGCGCTATATTCGGCTTGTAACGAGCCGAAAAAAATCCGGTCTCTCTCTCTCGTACCTGCGCGCGTATATAACGACTAGAAATAAAACGAGTGTCAGCGCGAGAGCGAACCTTGGGGGCGGCGCGCGCGCGCGCGCACGTCGAAAATCTCGCGCTCGAATATCTGTCGCGCGAGAGGGGCTTTTGATCGATGCCGCGGCGGCCGAGGGGCAATATCTAGTTCGGGCCGCGCGCGATGACAGACGGCTCTCGACATACGAAAGCTCCCAAAGCCGATTAGCGAATAGACACTATCGACAATGTGCTCTCCGAACGCGCGCGCGAGCGTGTTTCATATACGGAGGGGCAGGGGGAGGGAAAGGACCAGCGGCAGCGGCTCGTAAACTACCGGACACTTATAGCTGTAGGAAACTACCTGGCCGATTCCGGGCAAAGCTCCTTTAACGCTCATCCGGCCTCTCTTTTCCGCGGAGTACACGGGATTTTTATCTTATCTGGCCTGTATGTAAACGCCCCGGCGACCATGTCGAAGGGCATTATTCTCCCGGACGGGGGAGAGATACGCGCGTACGGGACTGGCCGGCGGACGAGAAAAAGTAAGAGGAGCATTGAAATACATCGTCGATCGCGTGTCGATATAGACGACGTGCTTCTGTTCAGCTTTTTGGGGGGAGATTGTAGGTAGAATAAACTGAATAGATGTAATTTGGAATATCTGACGAAATGTGAGGCCGTCCGTGCGCGCAACTCCAAAAAAGGGGTTTGTTGTCAGGTGCGGATCAGAACGGCGATCGAGAAACAACGAATTAAGTCGCATTATTTTGATTTCAGTATTTTGGATTTCGAGGAAATAATGAATATTAATAATGTCGACATTAATTAACGTGTCTGTGCACACATATATATTTACAAAGTGTGTTTGCTTGTATATTTAGTGAGTGATTGGTAATATATTTGATTGGTAATATGTTTTGGGTGTTTGTGTGACTGGATGTTCGGGAGTTCGTTATTTATTATTATTGTTTTAAACATATGTATTTGAAAATTAATCGAGTGTTCAAAATTATTTCTCGACCCTATGCAAATTCGTGTTGATTGGCCCGATCAGCTACCGGTTTAAAAAAAAAAAAATAAATTAATTGCCAGTTGCGTTGGGCAATAAACAAATTGTTTAAAAACGCACCGTGACACCGAGAGCTCCGGGAATTTCAGATTCAACAATTTCGAGAGAAGTCTTGCTCGCACTGCTTTAAACTGCTTACGAAAAAACGTGTAGATACAATAGCACACTTTCTTCCTCCGCTGGCAACCGCTAATCATTTACCGTTTTTACAAGACACATCCGGCTGCGAAGCGAGAGGCGATCATTAGTCGGGGCGCTCCACATTTTCCACTTCCCGGCTGATTATTTGTCGGAGAATCACACGAGGTCTATTTTCATTGAAACGAGTCGACGACGCCGCCGCCGCCGCGGAGATAAAAATACTTGCGCAAGATTGATAAGTTGGCCGCGCGCCTTTGCCGCTCGTCTTTTCATTCAACTGATTTCGTTCCCTCGTCGCCGCGGCACGCCAGATTAAATCTTTATTTTAGCCTTTTCATGGAATTTTTTTTTTCTTTCTTTCTTTTTTTTTATTAAATTTACCGAGAAGCTCGCTATAAAACCTCCGGCTTTTATGACAGTTATTGCGGCCATAAGTAAACCCAGCTATTTTTACGGGGGTTTCCATTTTTTTTTCTCTTTTTTAATTTGAGGACGATGCTGTTTCTTTTCGAAGGAAACTTTTAATCAATGACCGATGTCAGTCGCGGAGATAAAATTATCAGGAAAAATCGTTTATTCAAGAAGCGGAATTGAAAATATTTGCCAGTTAAATGACTTTTTGTCAAAGTAAACAAAAGCCGAATAGAAAGAGTTCAATTTTCCGACATTTCACCGTCCCGCTTTTAATCGGGAATTGTTAACGAAAGTAAATAAAAAATCACTCAATCATCGAGGACGGGCAATTCATAAAAATGAATCGGCGCGTACACAGTAATTTAAAATCTGCCGGTGATAATTTATCGCGATCTAATAAAAATCCTCTCTGCCGATCGCAATGAATCAGTCTATATAAACGACTGCCAACGCATCAATAAACAATCCATCGACGAAAGTCACTGAAAAAAAAATACAATGCAGCAACGAAGAAATTCCGCGAGAGAGTTGGGGGGGGGCGCTTCCTCCGTCGTAGGAAGCGCAACGACATTAGTCAACAAATTTGTTTATCCGAGGCAGACGTTGCCAGCGGCGGCGGCGGAGCCGAGCAAATTGGATGATAATGCAAGCAAGGGCTGCACCAACAACGGTCCCTCGTTAATTTTCATTCGCTCGGGCTCTGCTGAGCGACGAGCGGAGTGACTATGTCATAAGAAAGTCATAAGGCAAAGCAAACCGGCGCTCTCGCTGTTGCCCCAACCGCGGCCCGGGCCGCGGATAATGGATATGTTTAGTTGGGGCGTAACCCAGTTTACAAGGGAGGATAACGCTCTCTCTCTCTCTCTCTCGCGCGCGGGGGGACGCGCCGTGTCCTCTCCGCATCGGGACAGAGAACGCTCGGCCGATTCCTCTATATCAATTAGCCGGGTGCAAACAGTCTTGGGACGGACCGCGGGACCGGCGCGGCTTTGTCGCGGCGATGCTCGGTATGGTCGCGAGGCCTCCTAAACACACGTCCCCTCCTCCCCCGTGCTCTTAGTCTAATTGAATTAATTCTCCGGCTGATCGCGGACCGCTGCGTACACCGACTTGATGTGTATTGCACGCCGATGAGGAGTGCGTCCATTCTCTTTGGGTATGAGAAAAGGCTGGAGGTGGACGGGAGACTCTTTCGATTTGAGAATAATTATGAATCTGGACCGGGGGGCAGTAAGCTCGTTGAGTTGGACGTGCTAATTTGTTCGGCTGTACTATATAACGCTTCCGTTGCAATCGAGCAGAGTTCGAAATGAAATGTAAATCGAGGAGCCTTCATTCTTATTTACATTGATTAATAAAACGAAATAATTTGAGCGTCGCGGAAAGAGTTACAAGTAATAGTCGCCCGCGCAATTATTCGAGCAAATTCGGATTTATTTGCCGCGCGAGTAACGAAGGGATTAATTCCGAAGTTGGAGCGCAAACATAAAGAACAAATTGAAAGCGCGCCGCAATACAGGTCGCGCACCGCGCCTCGATTCCGATTTTGGGTTATCGGCGAAACTTATGCCGACCGGCGTGCGGCTGACAGTCCGGAGCTATTCCGACATTGTTCGCGAGCGCGCACACCTTATACTTTTTAAAAACACATTCCGCCGCGTTTAATTGGAGAAAAAGCCGGAGAGGAGAAAGAGAGGGGAGGGGAGGGAAGAAGCTGGAGAAACGGCCGCGGCTTCCGTAAATTTTCCCGGATAAGCGAACTGCGACTCCGCGGGTTACTTTTCAAGAGTCTAACTCTCCTGCTTGTCTTTCGATGAGAAAGATTAATTAACCGGCGGTAATTAGCCGAGCGCCGCAGTCTCTCCTCGAGCCACATCCGCAGCGGCGGCTGTATATATATATATATATATATATCGATTCGCCAGTTCCCGCGCGATGCAGTCGATTTTCTCTCTCGGCCTTTTTTTTAATATAAATACCGAAAAATAAATCCGCGGGAACGGGATGATGTTTGGACAGCGTCGTCGCGCTCGGCGATAAAAGTCGAGAGCGAGAGTCGCGCCGCCGCCACCTCGCCCCCTTGCTTCCTCATCTTCGCCGGGAGGAAAAGTTCCTTTCTCCTCCCGTTGCCATCTACAAATAAATATATATACGGCTTTTTTATCGCGCGGCTGCGTATAGGACCGATGCTGCCGTTTCCGAGCGGCCAATAAAAAGTCTCCGCGCTTCGCTGCGCGCGAGGATGCTCATCTCTCTCTCTCTCTCACTCGCACTCTTTTGCAAGCTCCGGATTCGCGCTCTTTTATCGCATTACAATAAATGCCGCCGCCTGCGATATAACCGAACTTTTCGTGCGCTTACGTTCCCGTCCGCGGAGGGAGTAACTTTTAACGATTGCTCCTTTTGACCGTATGATCAATGCGTCGTAATGTTTTGTGGGCCGCGAAATATGGCCGGGCGGGTAGCGGCTCCTTGTGTCGGAGTTAAAATCATATGTGGAGAATGAAATATTAGTTGCAGATACGCGGAGGTATGTATCGTTTAATAAAGTTTTATTCGAATATTCGAAATATTGATTATAATTACGTCGGTAATTTTCAGAAATATTGATTATAATTATTACATCGTCAATTTTCGACGAATTCCTCGATAAATTGCCGCGGAATTGTTACAGGAATCATTGTCAATTTCGCGAGAAAATTTTTATATCACGCGTATAAAATTACAGGTGAATAAATTTCCGCTGAAAATTAGACTCGATGCGTTTACATTTTTATTCGATTCATCCTTGATCACGGGAAAGCAAACGACGACCGGCTGATTGGATATGTTTCCATTCGGATTCGGGCTGCTGCCGACCGGCCGGAATCAACGGCTTATTAAAAATTTAAAAATTTTTAAATTTCGATGGACTGAAAAAAGATTAAAACTGACCTCTCCAATATTTTCATTTATATGCATATTATTCAATTTAAATACGCGACTCGACACGAGCCGTAGAGTAAATAACTCGGCGGTTTAGCCGCAAGGCAATAAAAAGGCATTGATATTTTAAAAAAAAAACAGACTTTTAATAAACATACGAGGCCCCTCCTCTCTCTCTATCTCTCAACGATATTTGCGCGAACAAATGTAAATGGCGAGCCAAAATTAATAAGTTTGAAAAGGCCGGGAAGAGAGAAAGAGAGAGAGTCGGACTGACAATTAAATCTGCATATTTCATGGAAGCTAGAACGCTAATAAAATGAATTTTCGTCGCGGCTCCATTGAAATGAAAATGAACGCAAGTTTTTCCAATTGAATTAATAGGAATCTTTGAAAAAAAAGCCAATTGGAAATGTAAATTCCGGCGGCGGCGGCGGGCTTTGGGGAAGAGTATCTACGGACGAAGAAGTTCGTTAAGGTCTGGCATGTTTATTCATTGTAGTGGAGGGGAAGAAGCGCGACGCATTTTTCAAAGTTCCCGGCGCCCGAAAGCCAAGAGGGAGTCGATTTACGGTAAAGGCAGCAAATTACCAAGTTCCCCTCCTTAATCCGCGAAGGGCATCGCCTGCAAGGGAGATTCCGAGCCGGTGGCTTCAATTTAAAACTTTGCCCGATTACTTGGAGTGCCCTCGGCGGGGGGGGGGAGGGCATCCGAAACACTCGGATTTCTTTGACAGATGGCAAAAATCACGTCCGGATTTGCGTGCTAAAGAGAGCAGCTCTCGGCGTTTAATTAGCTGCGTCGTCATTTCTGGAATGCCGCTGCTTGTTTTACGACGAGAGAGAGAGAGAGAGCTGCGAGTTTCGAAACCGTTAGTCGGCGCCCTTTCCCTTCAAAGGCCGCGTCCGACGCACTGGATAAAGGCCTGCTTTCCGTTTGGTTGACTCTAAGCTCCCTCTCTCCACTCGGCGGCGGCTATCGTCAATCTCTTACTTCTTGCTCATCATTTTCCTCTCCCTCCCTCTCTCCCTCTCTCTCTCTCTCTCTCTGTCTGCTATCTCCATTTCGCCTACTTCCCGATCCATCTCATTAAGCGGCGCTAATGATCCTGTTAAGAAGCCGTTTTCCTGCCTTCCCCTAATTGCTTTCTGATATTTTACTCCGCCGACAACTTTTCCAGATTCCCCGTGCCGCTTTATTGAGGAAGTCGATGTAAAAAAGATTTTAATACCGGGGAAGCGAGAGAGAGAGAGAGAGGAGCGAAATCAAAGTGAAATATGGAGGAAGGAAGCGAAGGAAGTGGCAAAAACCGATTCCATCGACGTACTAATTTCTTTCTCCTCTGTGAATATGAAACGCTCGTTGCTCGTTGACTTTTGCGAATTTCGCCAGCTGCTTATCGGGGCTTTTCGCCTTTTCCGCTTATTTATAAGGTAACGGGACGGTCGTCGGCCGACTCGACAGTCTTAAAATATCCTCGGGAGAATTTCAATCCCCGCGTATTAACGCGTCATATTTTTTATTTCGAACGTCGTTTCGCGCAGAGAAAAAGAATTCATTCGGAATTAACAAAAATTTATTCGGAAACTTTAATTATTTAGCTCGCTCCACTCTGAACTAGATCCCCTAATTTACTTAGCTCCCCCCATAAAATGGATTAACGTATACAATCCATCTTTTTTCGAAGAACCTTCAAGTCCAAAGCCCGTGAAACTACTTTGAAACAAGGCTACGATTTTCGCGCATAAAAGAGCCTCTCCTCGTTATTTTTACGCCGAGCGAGCTTCCAACTTTTTATCAGGGCGCAAAAACTTGGGGGCGCAAAGACCTCGGACCAAAAATTGAATGCTCCCGGCGCGGCCAAAGTAATCCGCAAGATCAGGAGTTTTCCATCCCCGGGCCGCGCGATTTTATAGATCGCCTCGGATGCAATTATCCCCGAGCGAGTTTACGAGCGGCAACACACATCGACAGATAGGCTAATCTAAAGTACTTCCTGAAGCTCTCTCTCTCTCTCTCTCTCTCGCGAGCGAGAGAGCAAAAAATAAAAGAGCGGCGCTCCAGTTATCGCCTCGGCGTCTCCTTCCTCCTCCGCTTCTTCTTCGCCGCCGCCGCCGCCGAGAACGCAGGCGAACAGACATTTTTCCGCAGCTCTCGCCGGGAAATTTTCCAGCTGCCTGCTGTCGCGGCCTTTCGATCTCCATCAGCCTCTCCGTTTTCGTAGCAGCAGCAGCGGCAGCAGCTCTCTTTATTAGCAGATAAAATGCCATTGTCTCTAACAGTAAAAGGGGGGGGGAGGGGGCCGCGGAATTCGTTTTGATGGCCTATCAGCCGCGCGCGGCTCCATTTCCTACGAGGCCTTCCCACGAGGCGGCATCTCCGCGGCAGGAAATTAAAAGAAAGCCGAATGCATAATGCGCGTAATGGAGTGCAGCGGAGTGTGGCTGTCGGCGATAAAAGCGCCCGGAGAGATCGGATATTCGGCAAAGGGAGAGGAAGAGAGAGAGGGAGAGCTGCTTTGCGCGCCTTATTGATACGTCGATAACAATGGACTGCGCGGGAGCGACTTGCTGCTTTCACGTCAGGAAACACGAATCCGATAACATTCTCACGGTTACGCTATCAGGGGCTCGCATTTGCTCTAATCTCGCGTGTCGCTGCCACCGCCGACGTCGTCGTCGTCGTCGTCGTCGTCGACGTCGTAGCTCTCTTCCGAGCCGCCCCGCAGATATCGCTTCTCGATGTCCCATCTGCCGCGCGCGAGAGGGAGAGAGAGAGAGAGAGAGAGAGCAAGAGCGTAATGTACGCCCATACAGGCGGCAAAGACGACGACGACGACGTCGACTGGCTGCGATCGCAGGCCTCGATAATCCGATCGAGAGCCCCGAGAGCGACTATTTTATACCCGCAATAAATCTCATCCGAGCTCCGAGTCTTTCCGTCTTTTCGAGCGAAGGCATTATTTTCTCGGAGCCCGAGGAGAGAGAGAGAGAGAGAGAGAGAGAGAGAGAGAGGCTCTTCTGCCAAATTAATTTTTGGGATAAAAGCAAGTTCGTTCCCTGCTAATATGCTTTGAAACAGGAGATGTTCGCGCTTCCTTCCCCCTGCTTTGCTCTTTTATCTCGACAGATCTCTTTTCTTCGTAACGATTGGGAAAAAGAAAAAAACGTTGTTACATTTTTTTAATGCCGTCACCGAAGAAAATTGCACGACGTCGCGCGTCTCTCGCGCAGGAGGAGGAGTATATTTTTAGAAGCTTACGAGAGTCACGTAAGAAATTCAAGAAGCGGAGAGCCTCGGAAGTAGGTTAAAAAGAAAACAAATACGATTGAAATCTGAAAATCATGCCAGCGATGTGCATTAAACGTCCATTCGTGAAATCATATCGATTTATCACCCAATAAATGGCCATTGTGCTTATGGAAAAAAAAACGGAATCCTTTTTTCGATCGCCCGTGAACATTGAATGGGGCAACAAAACAGGCATTCATCCTTCTAAATGTCAGATAGAGAATACAGCGAATTCGGATGATTAAATCGATAAATGGAACGAAGATTTTTATAAAAATGAATTACCACCGACTTTATTACTCCGATTTCTCAATATCTTGAACATATTTTTTAATTATCCAAAATCAATATCTTTTATGAAAAAAAATGATGAATTAACAAATAAATTAACCGAATCTACCTTCCCGCTTCGTTTCAGATGTACGAGATCAGGAGGGCGTCCCGCTGCTGAGTGCTCGCTCCACCGCGGCTGCTGCTCAACAATGAGCTAGCCCGCAATGGGAAGCAGCTCGAAGAAGAAGAGGGCGCCGTCGCTCGGCAGCCCATGGCTTCTCCTGTGGCTGCTCTGGGCCCGGGGCGCCGGCTGCTCGGACCTCGACCAGCTGGACGACAGCCCGATCGCCCTGAACCTCGCCATCCCCCCCGTCGGCTCCTCCCCCCAGCCGCCGCCTCCCCTGCAGCGCGACGCTCCCGCCGCGGACGAGTTCCGCTTCACCGCCAGCTCGTACAACGCCTCGATCGCCGAGAACTCCCTCGGCAAGACGTACGTCGTGCCCGAGGACAGGATGGGCATCCAGCTGCGCGGCGGCCGCCGCTCCCTCGACGAGGTCAAGTACCGCATCGTCGCCGGCGACAAGGAGAAGTTCTTCAAGGCCGAGGAGCGCGTCGTCGGTGACTTCTGCTTCCTCCTGATCCGCACGCGCACCGGCAACATCGACGTCCTCAACCGCGAGCGCAAGGACAGCTACGTCCTCGAGATCCGGGCCACCGCCCGGAGGCACGACTCGACGGGAGGCAAGAGCAGTCGCGCCTCGGTCCTCGAGGCGCAGACGAGCGTCACCGTCACCATCCTCGACACCAACGATCTCAGTCCGCTGTTCTACCCGACCGAGTACGAGGCGACCGTCACCGAGGACACCCCCATGCACCGCAGCATAATCAGGGTCACCGCCGAGGACGCGGACCTTGGCAGGAACGGCGAGATTTATTACAGCTTCGCCGAGAAGACCGACCAGTTCGCCGTGCATCCCGTCAGCGGCGTCGTTACGCTCACGAGGCCGCTCAGGTAATTCGACGACCGTTCGATGTGTATATACGCCGTGCCTTTAATTATGCCGTAATTATATCGTCGTAAATAGTTCGCGGAATCGATTAATATTTATGGCAACGCGAGACTTTTTCCTCTCCTCCGAGTAACGACTGTTGTTTTTCGAGAGCTCTATTTACACGAGTCAAAAATTATCGCTCATCGCCGCGAAATTCGAGATCTCGGTGAAGGATCAAAATAAAATCTACGCTTCGTTGGCTTTTTTCGTTTCTGCCATTACTTTCGGAACGACTAACGTTTATTAAATGCAAATGTTTTCAAGCTTAATAAGAAAATGTTAATTTAATAAAAAAAAAAAGTGGTTTTTTCAAGGATCGTTATTTCCTTCCACAGTATGTTAATTTATTAACAGCACATGCATGCAAAACTGGATTAAAACAAACTTATGCTTTCGGAAGTCTGCGCTTGCTTTGCCCCCATCGCGATTCTCAATGCAGAATTTTAATATCCGCGAAAAAAAACTTTTGCGAAGCAAACATTAATTTTAGTAATGGACTTTGACGAAAGCGCGGACTATAAATTCGAAAATAAAAAAAAACAAACCAATTCAGCGCAGTCATAAAATTTATTACCGTATAGAAAATTATTTCAATGTAACAAAATTGACTCAGTCGTTTAACTTGTTCTATTTATTCACTCAAATTTGCATGAAAAACGCGGAGCGCAATCGTTTGCATAATAATTTATGTAGACTCCTCGAATGCACGTCAAACGCTATTACGGTTGTAAACAATTTGTATACATTACAGCCGACCTGTAAAACATCGACTCAAAGGTCACTCGCAATTACAGTCGTTTGTAAAACCAACGCGCTAGAAAAAGATCTCAATAACGCTGTTATGCATTTATCGGATTCTAGGTACGTCGAGCGGCCGATGTACGAGCTGACGGTGCAGGCGCGGGACCGGGGAGCCTCGTACCGAAGCGCGCCGAGGGCGAGCAGCGCTCGCCTGACGATCCACGTGAGGCAGGTGAACCTCCACGCCCCCGAGATCACCGTTCGCCACCTGCCGGAGATAATGGAGCACTCGAACGCGGACACTTACGCGATCGTGCGCGTCCTCGACCGCGACTCCGGGGCCCACGGCGAGATAGCCAGCCTGGAGATCGTCGCCGGCGACCCCGACGGCCACTTTCGCATAAGACCCCTGCCGAACCCCGGGGAGTACAGTATCCAGGTGCTGAAGCTGCTGGACAGGGAGACCGCCCCGCAGGGCTACAATCTCACGTTGAGGGCCGTCGACAAAGGAACCCCGCCGAGGTTCAGCTACAAGTCCGTACCCGTACACCTGACCGATCTCAACGACAACGCGCCGATTTTTAGCAGGGAAATTTACGAGGTCAAGGTGCCGGAAACGGCACCCGTCAACAGTCCGGTGATAAGGCTGAAGGTCACCGACGCCGATCAGGGCAAGAACGCCCTCGTCTTCCTCGAGATCGTCGGCGGCAACGAGGGCGGCGAGTTCTACATCAACGCCGACACGGGGATGCTGTACACCGCGGTGGCTCTCGACGCGGAGAAGAAGGCCTTCTACACCTTGACCGTGTCGGCTGTCGATCAGGGCAACGCCGGTACTCGCAAGCAATCCTCCGCCAAGGTGAAGATTTACGTGATCGACACGAACGACAACGACCCGGAGTTCCAGCAGTCGGAGATGATGGTGACGGTGGACGAGAACGAGCCGGCGGGCACCTCCGTCTGCAAGGTCGTCGCCCGGGACAAGGACTCGGGCGAGAATGCCTACATATCCTATAGTATCGACAACATCAAGCGCGTGCCTTTCGAAATCGACCACTTTTCGGGAATAGTGAGGACGAAGCAGCTGCTCGACTACGAGACGATGAAGCGGGAGTACGTTTTACACGTGCGGGCGAACGATTGGGGTTTGCCCTATCGACGACAGAGTGAAATGCAGCTCAAGATTACCGTGAGAAACGTGAACGATAACCGACCTCAGTTCGAGAAAGTTGACTGCGTCGGTCACGTGGGTCGTTACGTGCCAGTTGGTACGGAAATTCTGACCGTCTCGGCGATAGACTTTGACTCTGGCAATATTATCAGCTACCGAATAGTATCCGGCAACACGGACGGCTGCTTTGCCCTGGACGCGACGAGTGGCATACTGTCGGTCGCCTGTGATCTGTCCGACTTAAAGACCCAAGAGAGAGTAATTAACATCACGGCGACCGACGGCACGCATTTCGCGGACGTCAACAGTCTCAAAATCAATCTGGTGAACGTCAAGCGAAACCTGGGATCCCAGACCAAGATCTTATCGGACGAAATGGGCTCGTTTCAGTGCCGCGATACAGGCGTCGCCAGGAGGTTGACGGAGGCCATCGCCGCCGCCGAGAAGAACAACATGCCATCGAGAGAGGACGAATACACCATGATGCCCAGCAGATACGGCGAAAACGTTCACGCGCCCGAGTTCATCGACATGCCGAACGAGATCCGCGTCAACGAGTCGGCTCCCCTCGGATTCGTGCTGGCCAAGCTGGTCGCTCGCGATCGGGATCTTGGCTACAACGGGAAATTAGTCTTCGGGATATCGGCCGGCGACAGTGATTCCGTATTCGGAATCGATCCGGACAAAGGAGAGCTCCGTGTGATCGGCTACTTGGACCGCGAGCGGGAAAGCGAATACTTCTTGAACATCAGCGTGTACGACCTGGGCAAACCGCAGAAGTCGGCCTCCCGCATGCTGGCCATTACCGTCCTCGACGTCAACGACAACGCGCCCAAGTTCGATAAAGCTCTCGCGAGCTTCCGCATCTCGGAGGACGCTCCCAACGGCACCGTTGTCTTCCGGGCGAACGCGACGGACGTCGACCTCGGGGAAAACGCTCGCATATCGTACTCGCTTGTAACGGACACTACGGACTTCAGGGTGGATCGGACAACAGGTGTATTGACAGTTTTCGGTAAACTGGACAGAGAGAGGCAGGACTCGTACGAGCTGAGAATAAGAGCAACAGATAAGGACGGCGGAGACAAAGGCGAGCCCGATTTCGACAACCCGGCGCTTTATTCCGAGGCCCTCGTACACGTGACCGTACTGGACGTCAACGACAACGCGCCGAAATTCGCCCTGTCGAGCTACACCGTCAAGATCCGGGAGGACGTACCGATCTGGAGTGTCGTGGCTGTCGTCGAGGCCATCGATCCGGACGAGGGTCAAGGCGGCGTCGTCGAGTACAGTTTTTCCGAGGAGATGGAGAGCGAGGGATTCTTCGACATCGACAAGCTCTCGGGCACCGTGAGAACGCTTCAGAAACTAGACTTCGAGGACAGACAAGTGCACACTCTGACCATCGTCGCCGCGGATAAGGGGGAGCCCACGCTGAGCTCCGAGACGATCTTGATCATCGAGGTGGTCGACGTGAACGAAAACTTTAACGCGCCCGTATTCGCCGACTTTGTCGTCTCGGCGAGCATCGCGGAGAACCAGCCGGTCGGCACCTTAGTCACTCAAGTCAAGGCCAAGGACGCCGATCCCCCGGGTCCGGACTCGAGAATCGCCTACAGCATTCGCGGAGGCGACGGCGTCGGCCTCTTCAGCATCGACGACGAAGGTGAGTTTCTATCTCTCATGTTTTTTTTAGTCTTCTATACACACCCAAAAACGGAGCGCAAAAACGCCTCCGCCGAGGCTAGTTAAAATCAATTTCAATCACGATTTCACCGGCCGAAATCAAAACGAGTTTAACAGGCTGCGGAATACACGCGGCAATTACCCGTCCGCAGGAATGTTGACTTTATGACCATTCGCGGGGGACAAAAATTCAAAGGGCAAACAGTAAAAAAAAGGAAGTAAGCAAAAGTTCATTGTGGCGGTCGGCCGGCTCGCGCGGGCATTTTTTTTTTTTTTTTTTTTTTTTTTTTT